>JADLZN010001947.1:0-175093 GCA_018155175.1 Sinocyclocheilus anophthalmus
TGACTCCCTGTGTGTGTGTGTGTGTGTGTGTGTGTGAACGTGGTGGTCTCTCATCTTATCTGTCCTTCACCCTTTCTACACTTTCTACACTTCTGAAGACTGTTTCTCAAATACACACACTTACAAATGTCAAGTGTGTTAAGTATGTTGGTCTATAACAGCAGGATTGTGTCTGTCCATCAAGTATGCGTCATAAAAACTTTTGTTCAAAGAATGCCGTTTGTTCAGTAATACATGAAGTGAAAAGTGAGTACATGCAAGACTCGATCTGACCTTTATAAAATTCCGGGGGTTGGTTTAGGTACACCTATTGTTAGTTTAATTCCCCACACAATAAAAACATTTTGACTGAATTCAAACGGACAGTGTCATTTAGAGGATTTTATTATGATGTTTGTAGAAGATAGATAGATAGATAGATATGTGGTTAGTGTGTCTGTTTGTGTTTGTGAGGGCACATTGGGCATTGACGAAAGACAGTTTTTTGTTTTAAATCTATATAATTATATTTATCTATTAAAATATTATATACTAGATAGAAAACTGAAGGTGGTATGTGTGTGTACCTGTGAGTTGAGGCATTGTCAGTGCCCTGGCCCTGAGCTCTCTGTGCTGCCACTGACATAAAGAATGTTTCACCCTGAGACCTCGACACATGAGGCCCATTATAAATATGTTTCAAAACGCTATATTCTGTACAAAAAAAGAACCCGGCCAGCCCATAAACTAACTCTGACAGGGGCTTTATTAAAACAGCTGTGGGTGCCTGTGTGTATCAGGAGTGTTTATGGCGTGAAGTATAGTGTTTTAGTTCTGATCTAAGCCATCAGGGCCAGATGCGAACATCAGTCAGATAAAGATTACTTATGTCAGAGGGAACCCTGTGTGGACGTGTATGTTGTGTTTAACACAGATGACAAAAAGGGTTGAGTAAAAACGACGATGATTTTAAGGTGTCATATGATGCGATTTCAATTCTTCATTTCTCTTTGGAGTGTTACAAGATCTAGGTGCATAAAGAAGATCTGTAAAGACTAAAGTCTCAAATCCAAAGAGATATTTTTTATAAAAGTTAAGTATCAGCCACGCCTACCTAAAACGGCTCATTCTAACACCCCCCCACATACCTACGTCACTATGTGGGAAGATTTTGCATAACGCTGCCCATATGTGCACGCCAAAGAAAGAAAGAAAGAAGGCGAACTTGATTCTCGCTGAGTATTGTTGTTGCGCCGACGCATTTGTTCAGTGAAGCACTGTGTGATTCGTGTGCAAAGCCAAATACTTTGTTTGGCCTTCCAAAACCGTGGACGATTATTGATTCGTCATGCGTGGAGTGATCAGTGCTGGTGCTGGGAAAATCTACAAACTGTGCGCTGTGGATCGCCGGATTGGCTTCACAGTGGACGAAGCAGATCCAGGAACGGTCATACATGTCCTCAGGTGCTCCTTCGTGGAAATTCGCCAGCAAACGCCGTGGCTCAGGCCGACGACCCTCGGCTCAATTCTATAACCTTCCGGCGTTCTACGGTAGCCCACGGACCTTTGCTCACTCTAGGCGTTGTGTGAAGCTGTTTCGTTGTGAAAGCGAAAATACTTTGTTTGGCCTTCCAAAAGAGGACACGACTAGAAATCAGTGGTTAAGTTGTATTTACAACACTTTTCCAGAACAGTTCAACCCAAATATTCAGATGTGTGCAGCACATTTAACGGAGGACTGTTTCCTGATCCTGTGAGATTAGACTACAATGCCGACTGTTCTGACTCAAAAACTGTAAGTAAGTTTTTTATATTTAAAGATTTTTAATATTTTATATATTTAAAGCGAGTTTTAGGGCAGTGTAGAGTAGGGCTTGTTGTCATTTCTCCGATCACAAATGCAGACATGGGTTTTATGTTTACGTGGCGCGATGCAAACACAAACGCGTTAAAAAGACAGTATAAGTCATTATAATCCGTAATTATGTCCCCACTGGATGCAACAAATGCCTCGTTTATAATGGGTTTTAATGTTTTTGTCTCATCGCTCCATCCGGGACAAGGCATCACAGTATGGTAAGGGGTATAACATTTCCATCACACGCTTGAGGTATTCGGCCAATCAAACGCACTGGATAGCTGGCCAATCACAGACACCTCGCTTTTTCAGACCGATGAGATTTGTAAAAAACTACGCGTTTCAGAAAGGCGGGGCATAGGAGAAACAATAATGTACAGTAGGTGGAAAATAATGTGTTTTTTTTTTACCTAAAACCGCATAAACACATTTCATTACAAAAATACACAAAATAATGTTATTTTTAACAACATCATATGACCCCTTTAAGATGAAAGAAAGACAATGAGTGCTGTTCTGGTTCCCTCTATGACAAACTAAAGCAATAAGCCATAAAAGGCCATGTGTTACAGTGATTTTTACAGTCGTTAATTGATGCTGTACTTAAAAGCATGGAATTTGTAGTAAAAATCACTGTAACTCATAAACAGAATGATCTATTTCCAGAAAATTGGCAGCAATGGCAATATCATGTTCAATAAACTGGTTTTATTATTATTAATTAGAGAAGAAGAATGATTTATTCTGATAAGATATATAGTTCAACTGTTGGCCAACTGAAGGAATACATCTTATTTTTGTTGCAGTCAGCAACATCATATTTGGAATCTGAGCTCATATTTAACTCTGTCTAATGCTTCTGGTTGGTGTACTTGTAACTTCTGCAATGATTTTTAATCAGGCTGAACATGGAAAACAGTGGCGGCACCTATTTGTTGTGGATAATATGAGATAAGCCACTAAAACAGTTCCTTCTCTAGTTATGCATGTAGCAGAATCACTTATAATAAAAATAGTGGTAAGATTTGAAATAAGTTGCAGGAAATGAACAAGGGCTGTAAATGAAACAATTAGGCCTAGTTGGTAAAGTATTTTCTAAAAACATATCAGTGGAACATATAGGATGAAGCTCAGAAGATTTTCCTTCATTAGAAAACAGTAATCAAACAAGCTACTGACAACAACAAAAGAGAAGCACTCACTCTTGGCTAGATAACCGTAGATGTTATAAGCTTTCTAAAACTGAACGTTTAAACACAACCTTATGGTTAAAAGCAACTACTAAACTATCTGAAACTATCGTTTTAATTACATGTGCTTCCGCCAACATTTGGAAACGATTAACTGTTAATATTTGGCTTTATACCTGTCACTGTTGTCTTCACTGCTGTGAATGGCTCTCACAAAGCGCGGGAAAAAGCAAAAAGTATGAAAAAGACACAACAGGATGAGTCCACATAAAGGGATTGAACAATTAATATGATAATTTTTCATTTACACATTCAAATTTGCCCGATGTAAGCATGTTTGCCCTTTGAAAATGTAAAAGAGACTAATTTTAGTTAGCTACTGGTCCGTTGATTTAAAAAATATTTTAAAAAATATATATTTTAGCATCATATTTAATGTAAATAGTGCAACATTACAGGGAATCAATCAATTTCGTAAATTTTTAAGATACGAAACTGCATGTTTCTAGTTGTGGAAAGGTAAAAGATGTGATTGCATGTTTTTACAGAGAGAATCAGTCACCAAAATGTCTTATGAGAGGATGTAGGAAATAAGTTTTCTTTTTAAGAGTATAGTGAGAGAAATAGGAAGAGAAGGAGAGTTGTGCTAAAAACAATTTCTGCACTCCCTGCAGGATGGGGCGGAGCCTGACACAGGAAACAGGATCTTCACTTAGAACTCACATAGAACTCTATTATTCTGTATAATGATTGAGGATATCTGACTCTCTAAGTTTGCTAAATATGTTGTATTGTTCAGTTTAGCCAAACTACTCGATCATAACAGATTGTGATGGAGAAAAGGAGATAGAGAGGAAAGAAAACTGAATGAAAAGTGACAAGGTCATGGACATCTAAATTAGTTCAAGTGGACACTCAAAAATTCTGCTCACAAGTCAAAAAGAGACAAAGACATGCTTCTATATTCAGCACTTAAAGGCAACTCTGCAAGTTTTGACGTCTGAGATTTAGACAATTTACACATTAATAAACTTTTTTCTCTCTCTCAATGTCCAGTCTTCCGGTAATTTTGCTTAGGCTTCATTCTCAATTAATGAAGATAAGATACAGGTGTGCATCTCAATAAATTAGAATGTCAGGGAAAAGTTCATTTATTTCAGTAATTCAACTCAATTGTGAAACTCGTGTATTAAATAAAAATGCACTCAGACTGAAGTAGTTTAAGTCTTTGATCTTTTAATTGTGATGATTTTGGCTCACTTTTAACAAAAACCCACCAATTCACTATTCAACAAATAGAATACTCCTAAGATCAATAAAAAAAAAACATTTTTAGTGAATTGTTTGGCCTTATGGAAAGTATGTTAATTTACTGTACATGTATTCAATACTTGGTAAGGGCTCCTTTTGCTTTAATTACTGCCTCAAATTCGGCGTGGCATGGAGGTGATCAATTTTTGGCACAGCTGAGGTGGTATGGAAGCCCAGGTTTCTTTGAAAGTGGCCTTTAGCTCATCTGCATTTTTTGGTCTCTTTTTTTCTCATTTTCCTCTTGACAATACACCTTAGATTCTCTATGGGGTTCAGGTCAGGCAAATTTGCAGGCCAATCAATCACAGTAACACCATGGTTATTTAACCAACTTTTGTGCTTTTGGCAGTGTGGGCAGGTGCCAAATCTGCTGGAAAATGAAATCAGCATCTCAATAAACCTTGTCAGCAGAAGGAAGCACGAAGTGCTCCAAAATTTCTTGCTAAACGGGTGCAGTGACTTTGGTTTTCAAAAAACACAATGGACAAACACCAGCAGATGACATGAAATTGCACCCCAAATCACCAGACTGTGGAAACTTAACACTGGACTTCAAGCACCTTGGGCTATGAGCTTCTCCACCCTTCCTCCAGACTCTAGGACCTTGGTTTCCAATGAAATACAAAACTTGCTCTCATCGAAAATAATTGTGAAGTTCACTCAAATTCTTGAATCGATTTGCTTGACAATCCTCATAAGACTGCGGTTCTCTTGGTTGGTTGTGCATATTTTTCTTCCACACTTCTTCCTTCGACTCAACTTTCTGTTAACATGCTTGGGATACAGCACTCTGTGAACAGCCAGCTTCTTTGCAATGAATGTTTGTGGCTTACCCTCCTTGTGAAGGTGTCAATGATTGTCTTCTGGACAAACTGTCTTCCACATGATGTGTAGCCTAGTGAATCAAACTGAGAGGCCATTTTGAAGGCTCAGGAAAACTTTGCAGGTGTTTTGAGTTGATTATCTGATTGGCATGTCACCATATTCTATTTTGTTGAGATGGTGAATTGGTGGGTTTGTTAAATGTGAGCCAAAATGATCACAATTAAAAGAACCAAAGACTTAAATTCAATGCACACAAGACTGAAGTAGTTTATTTAATACACAAGTTTCACAATATGAGTTGAATTACTGAAATAACTGAACTTTTCCACGACATTCTAATTGATGAGACGACCTTAAGAATCAGATAAATCAGAACCATATTAAGGGAAATCAGAGGTATCAGAAAGAGCAAACGATACTTTATGCGTGCTCTAATTGCTTGGATATTCTTATTGATCAGGGTATTATTTAGCTTACATAAAAGTATTATTCTACTATTAATTTTCTATTTTTGCAAATATAACTCACACTCTCTGATGATGCTAACAGTGTGCAAACTGCCCGTTATGTTCTTCACGCGGCCTTGGTTCTGGAAGGATTTTCCCTGTTGGGATTTTGAAAGTGTTCATTTTAGAGTTATAAGCCATGAACCAAACCAATCAGCTATGAGGTGAATCACAACATTATTGATTTGAAGCCAAAAAGTAATTTAGACAAAAAGACAAAGGTACTTAGTGACTTCAATGTGGGTAAAAACTACAGTCCCATGAAGCATTGTGATGGATAAAACGATGGATAAATATAAAACTATTGAATTAAAGATGTCGATTTTATATATAAAATATGCCTATATATGTATATATTAAAGTAGTTTGTGAACATAGGGAGAGTCAAAGTATACATATACATTGTAGAGAGCATTTGATTGGACAAAAATCTGTGTGGTGCAGGGTGAGTCATGAATAATTTTGTTCTGTTTTTCCAGAAGAGAATTAATGTAAATCAGGTGTATATAGACTACTAGAGACATTTGTCAACGTTTGGCACATAGATGGCCTTAAACTGAACACATATTGACTAAAACGGTCATAGAGCATGTTAGTCTGGATCTGCAAGGCCTCAGAACCAGGAAAAAACAATATGGATCGTAGAGCACCGTAGAGAAGAACAAACAGAGACACTGATAATAAATCAACATACAGAGGCCTTCTTTATGAAACAAAAATAGGTACAATGTCATTTTAAATGCTGTAAACATTCAAATGCAGAGAAGAAAAATACGATGCAAAACAGATGAACAATGAATATCAACAGAAGGACAGACAGCTGAGCGATACAGTCCGTTTTCGCCCGGTCTTTATGTAATCAATTACAGACACACTTCAAGGCCTCAGATGATAAAAAAACAGAGAGAAACATGGCACGCACAAAGAAAATGATTACCCCCCTTCTCCACTATCTATCAGAGCGACCCTCGCATGCTATCCTCGAGCGTGCCGCTATACTCAACCCTCTCATTGTCTGCTGCTGTGGCTAAAAACAGAAATGTAAACTTTCAAAGAAGGAATGGAAGGTTAAAACCACATGAAATTCCAATGTTTAGTAATATTTGGAATGTTCCTCTGTACAACACGATGAGGTTTCATCAAACTCAACCCTCTGGCCTTCCTGAGAAATGGCTCCTCTGGTAACAGGTAAAACACATAATAACATGTTCAAAAACGGGAATAAAAATGATCAAAACAATGAAATGAGGAATTACATTTCCAACAAAACTACAACTACGCCTAAATACAAACACATAAACCCTGTTCAAACATTCACACTTCCTTGAAGACATGTGTGAGAGGAAATACACACACACACACCTGGGATAAAGAGTGTGCTTATTGCATTTCGTTACCCCGGCAACTGGCTCAAAGATTACCGGAAGTCTCCATCCTGAAAAAATTATGGTCAACAGCATGTATATTGTGGCACACTAAGTTTTGGTACTCAAACTTGTGAGCTGCGGATGATCATTTTGACTATTTAAATCTCTATAGCTCAAATGTAGCTATCATCTCAATAAGAAACATTGTTTTTTTAAATGAAATTCAGCACCTTGGCATCTTCACTATTTTATCAGGCATATTTTATCAGTGACATCCTGTAACACAAGGACATTTCATATCATAGCTAGAGGCTGCATTATTCAACAATGGCTTGCAGTGCGTTCATTTGTGGTTTTTCTTTTCATTTTAATCATTAACACAATGGTCATAGAGTTTGTGGTTTTCCAAAGGCTTTTACCTTCAAAAGTCATGTTCCTGGGGTAATCTTTACAGGCATCTTGAAATCTAATTTGGTAAATCGCTACATTTGGTACACTTTGAAATCACACACAAATCTGTTAAGAGTTTTACATTCAACTTTGTCATGTAATAAATACATTGGGGGGGGGACTAAAACACTAGTTGGAGTCATGGCTTATGTCTTGGAGGTGGAGATGGTGGCTAGCCAGGGGTTTTGATTGGTTGTGCAGGAGTACAGTACCGCCTTAAACAGCAGTGGGAGCTGCTCCAATGGAATGGCCATCATCTTACCTATAACCAATAATAACATAATTAGCAGAGTTACATTTTGATTGGCTAATTGTTCCATATACAAACTGATGATTTCTTGCAGTATCATGAAGTAGATGCGCAACAGGATTTTAAATAGGAAATAATACATCTCTATGAAATACTCCACAGCAAGTCTGAAATACTGTGCTGCAGTGATTTGTGGATAAAACTAATTTGAAGCTAAACATGTTTTTGATCTGTTTTTAGGTTTTCCACTAAATGCTGGAAATAAGCTGAGAATATCATCATTTGTATGCCGCTGACAGTCAAAGATTTGTAACAAAATGAGGTTGAGATGAGTGAACTGTAGCTTTAAAACACACCACTGAATAAAAGACTCTTATGCTCAGCAGGCTGCATCTATTGGAGCAGAAATACAGTAATATTGTGGAATATTACAATTAAAAATACAGTTTTCTATTTTAATGTTTTAAAATGTAATTATTCCTGTGATGCAAAGCTGAATTTTCAGCTCTCCCCAGGGTATTCAGAGTCACATGATCCTTTAGAAATCATTCGAATATGCTGATTTGCTGCTCAAAAAGTATTTCATATTATTATCAATGTTGAAACAGTTGTGCTGCTTAATATTGTTGTGAAAACTGTGATGTATGTTTTTTTCAGGAATCTTTGATGAATAGAAAGTTAAAAAAAAAAAAGCATTTATTTAAAATATAAATATTTTATGATATTATAAATGTCATTTTTGTCAATTTAATGTGTTTTTGCTGAATAAAAGTATTAATTTCTATTGATATACTACTCTACTCTATTACTCTATAGTTTCAAAAAATTGTACTGACCCCAAACTTTTGAACAATTTAAGAAAAATGTATCTTTTTGGGTTCATTAACTCTCTCCCGCAATTTCCCTCTGGTATTATACAGATACACACCTGAGGTGTGGCGTATCTCGGAAAGGCAGGTGATGATGTCAGAGAAGCGTTTGGGTCGACGAGGGTAGAGTCGTTCTGTCAGGTCACGACACACGGACCAGTAACGTTCACTGCAACGGTTACAGTGATGGTATGTTGCAAAAAACTGCCATATCTACAACAACACACACACACACACCAACTCAAATTACACACATCTGCTATGGCCACAGAGATCTCAGTGTAAAGCAAGGTTAGTGTGGTGTGTGTATTACCTTGATTGAGCAGGGTGATGGTCTTTAAGCAGCTGTACTCCTCACTGCTGATATTTAGTTGATGAAACTTACGGAAGAGAAAATTTAAACCCTCCATGACCTCCATAGCATCCTCACCAAACCTGCATACACACACACACACATGTATACATTCATAGATATTTTAGACCAATGAGATTTTACGGTGGGTGGAGTTACTGTGCATTTCTGTTCATACACATTTAGCTCACCCCTGTAGTGTTAGGCTTGACGGTGTGTACTGGTGTGTGATGTTGGCCAGTTCTCCCAGTATCTGTCCGCTGTGCACAGTGAGTGAGGAGAGCAGGATGAGCTGATGCCAGGAAGCCCCCAGTAAA
Source organism: Sinocyclocheilus anophthalmus (assembly GCA_018155175.1). Taxonomy (NCBI): domain Eukaryota; kingdom Metazoa; phylum Chordata; class Actinopteri; order Cypriniformes; family Cyprinidae; genus Sinocyclocheilus; species Sinocyclocheilus anophthalmus. The sequence continues at coordinate 9,275 of JADLZN010001947.1, forward strand.
CGAGTGCAGTCTTTGATGGACAGATTGCTGTAGAAGGGTAAACGCTTCAGCCAGACAATCTGTCTGAATAACAGCTCATCAGCTATACGGCACAGCAGAGCCAACAGCTCCGATTGAGTCACATTATACCTGAATAAATGACAGAACCTTAGAATTAAACAGGCTGGTTTTGTTTCAGTGTCTTTAAGACTTTCTATGTAAATGCCCCCCTAAACGAACAATGAAAACCTTTTCAGTTATGTGTTTAAGGCTGGGTTCTATAGAATTGATATAGTCTTACCCCTCTTCTATGACTATGGGTGTAGTGAGAGGTGTGAGATCTTCAGCAGCAAGTAGCTGGGTTGACAGTGTGTGCGATTGTGTCTTCAGGCTGCTGCCAGTAGAGGGCGGTAAAGGATATTTACACAACAGGAAAGAGTGTGTCAGCTGAGGACTGCTGTACTGATCTCTGCAGGATGCAAGGTATGTGCTCACATCCACAGAACGGCTGCAGAGAGAAGAAAGGAAATTATACATCATACATGACATATATGCAAAAGCAATCTTAGTATATCAATGGAATTTGATATAAAAGCCAAAAGTCAACATGAAACCGTATTTGCAACAGTGTAATTTTAGTATCATCGATATACTTTTATAGGTTTTGTTAATATTTTGAATTAGATTTTATTTTTAATTTTTTCTGTTTTTATTTTTGTTAAATTTTCTTTAAGTTTATAATTTTGTTGTGTTGTTACTATTTTTATTTAGTTGAGTTTTTTGATAATCTATAAAACATTTCTTAAGTTTAAATACATTTTATTCGTTCTTAGTTATTTTAGTACTTCAACGTAACCAAATGGCCAAAGTTGCCTTGGCAACTAGATGAAATAAAATAATTTTAAGTATTCAATATTTTATTTCGATTAACTTTTATATAAAGTAACAAACTTTTTTTTTGTTTTTTAGGTAACGATAATAACTCTGATTTGCAACAAATCTAAATTCTGTCACATATTTAAAAGTGAAAAAGATAATCAGATTTATTTATTTTATCTATAAAATTGTATCCATTAAGAATTGACCAGATGGTGAAAAGTGTCTATTTATGGAAAAGACTGAAGAATAAGAAAGTTGTTTGAGAGGTGGGACAAAGATTATATTTAATTAAAAATTATGAAAACAAACATTTTTATTATTTGTGATAGTGAATTAAAATAGCATCAACTTTGAGTGTTTCTTTGTTGTTTGAACTCTCTGCTTATGTTTGTTGTAGTATGAATTATTTTGTAAAGATTATGAAAAAAAATTGCTTTGGAATAACATACACAATATATTCAAAAATGTAAACAGTAAAAATAGCAACTCTTTGCTCATGTTTGATATAGCATGTGGTACATTCCACAACACATATATTACATTTTTATGCAAGATTATGAAAAAAAAAATGAATTTGTCTTCACAGTATCACGCACAATAAATCAATGAATTAAAAAAATATTAATAGCATCAATTGAGCGTTTCCTTATCTTGTTTCCACTTTTTGCTCGTGTGTGTAGTATGTTGTTTGTTCCACAACACAAACATCTCCTAATTCAATTTAATCAAAGCCATTTGTCCCTGCACATGAAAAGGACAGATGCAGGTCAGCGCATCTGTGTGTAATAGCGTCTGAACATCTCATTCGGGTCACACCTGGTTGACAGCGCGGAAAAAGATAAGGTCTGACCGCCCTCGGAGATACTGTTGCCAGGTGAACTGTGGTTACTGTAGCCGTGGCTCCACCTATCTGATAGTTCAGCTCCTTCTTTAAACTCCTGGCCAGACATGATTCGTTCGATCTCCTCCAGCGAGATCTACACAGAGAGAGATAGAGAAAATCAGTGATGAATGCATGCCATCGACAGCGAGCAGAATGCCGGTGGGAAATAAAGGATGGAGATCGGTCGATACGCAGAGGTTTGTTGTGAATAAAGCTGAAATTGTTGACAAAATCAATAGTGACATGGGGTGCTCTTGCTTATCTTGTGCCCATCCTCGATTGTCATCCAATTCGGATTGAAAGCGATAGATCCATCGATTGTGTTTTTAAACAGAGCGAGATGTAAACGAATGACTGAATTCATGCTAGAATGAGGGAGAGTCAGTGACAATGCTAATAAACACTTTAGAGCATATAACAAGGACGCCGAGACACAAACACACACTGTGTATCTCTTTCACATGCTCTAGATATTTATATGCTGTATACATACTAATAAGAAAGAGAGAGAGAGAGAAGGAGAGGGTTTCTGTTTGTATGAAAGAACAATTGATCTCCTCCATTCGTGGCCTTCAGAATCTCACTCAGCTCTCAGAGGAAACACAAAGATGAGATGCAAGAAGAGCGAAGAGAAGAATGTGGAGAAGAATGAATCACTGAAAAAAACTAACATTTGTTATAATATATATATATATACATACAGTGGGGAAAAAAGTATTTATTCAGCCACCAATTGTGCAAGTTCTCCGACTTAAAAAGATGAGAGAGGCATGTAATTTTAATCATAGGTATACCTCAATTATGAGAGAAAAAATGAGAAAAAAAAATCAAGAAAATCAATTGTAGGATTTTTAAAGATTTATGTGCAAATTATGGTGGAAAATAAGTATATGGTCAATAACAAAATTTAATCTCAATACTTTGTTTTATACCCTTTGTTGGCAATGACAGAGGTAAAACGTTTTCTGTAAGTCTTCACAAGGTTTTCACACACTGTTGCTCGTATTTTGGCCCATTCCTCCATGCAGATCTCCTCTAGAGCATAATGTTTTGGGGCTGTCGCTGGGCAACACGGATTTTCAACTCCCTCCAAGATTTTCTATGGGGTTGAGATCTGGAGACTGTCTAGGCCACTCCAGGACCTTGAAATGCTTATTACGAAGCCACTCCTTCGTTGCCCGAGCCGTATGTTTGGGATCATTGTCATGCTGAAAGACCCAGCCACGTTCATCTTCAATGCCCTTGCTGATGGAATGAGGTTTTCACTCAAAATCTCACGATACATGGCCCCCATTCATTCTTTCGTTTACACGGATCAGTAGTCCTGGTCCCTTTGCAGAAAAACAGCCCCAAAGAACAGCCCCAAAGAAATGCTTCACAGTAGGTATGGTGTTCTATGGATGCAACTCAGCATTCTTTCTCCTCCAAACACGACAAGTTGAGTTTTTCCAAAAAGTTCTATTTTGGTTTCATCAGACCATATGACATTCTCCCAATCCTCTTCTGGAGCATCCAAATGCTCTCTAGCAAACTTCAGACGGGCCTGGACATGTACGGGCTTAAGCAGGGGGACACATCTGGCACTACAGGATTTGAGTCCCTGGCGGCACAGTGTGTTACTGAGGGTAGCCTTTGTTACTTTGGTCCCAGCTATCTGCAGGTCATTCACTAGGTCCCCCCGTGTGGTTATGGGATTTTTGCTAAAAGTTCTTGATCATTTTGACCCCACGGGGTGAGCTCTTGCGTGGAGCCCCAGATCGCGGGAGATTATCAGTGGTCTTGTATGTACTCCATTTTCTAATAATTGCTCCCACAATTGATTTCTTCACACCAAGCTGCTTACCTATTGCAGATGCAGTCTTCCCAGCCTGGTGCAGGTCTACCATTTTGTTTCTGGTGTCCTTTGACAGCTCTGTGGTCTTGGCCATGGTGGAGTTTGGAGTGTGACTGTTGAGGTTGTGGACAGGTGTCTTTTAAACTGATAACAAGTTCAAACAGATGCCAATAATACAGGTAACCAGTGGAGGACAGAGGAGCCTCTTAAAGAAGAAGGTACAGGTCTGTGAGAGCCAGAAATCTGACTTGTTTGTAGGTGACCAAATACTTTATTTTACCGAGGAATTTACCAATTAATTCTTTAAAAAAACTACAATGTGATTTTCTGGATTTTTTTTTATCATTTTGTCTCTCATAGTTGAGGTATACCTATGATGACAATTACAGGCCTCTCTCATCTTTTTAAGGGGGAGAACTTGCAAAATGGGGTGGGCTTCACCCTGACTAAATACTTTTCTCTGACCCCCCACTGTCGATATACCCCACATACATAAAACTACAGGTTTGGGGTCGGTGCAGATTTTTTTAGGTTTTTGGAAAGAAGGTCTTCTCCAAGCTGACAAAAATACAGTAAAAATAGTAATCTTGTGAAAGATTGTTTCAATTTAAAATAACTGTTTTTATTTGAATATATTTAAAAATTTAATTTTTGCGGTGATGCAAAGCTGAATTTTCAGCATAATGACATCAGTCGTCAGTGTCACATGATCCTTCAGAAATCATCAAATATGCTGATTTGCTGCTCAAGAAAGGGGAAAACAGATGTGCTGTGTAATACTTTTGTGGAAACCGTGTTTTTTTTTTTCTTCTTCTCAGGATTCTTCAATGATTATTTAAAAATAGAAATCTTTTGTAAAGTTATAAATTCTTTACTGTACACATTTATCTAAGCGAATATGAGGGAGAAACAAATGAGGGTTTCACACATGAGGTGAAAACTAAATTTATTTAGCTTTCTAAATAAGGATATCCCACATACTAAAAACGAAACCTAAAAATATTTTTATTCTTAAAAAACAAAACATGAAATGTCTCAAAATAGAGTTTTAGCTCACTTATGGGGACTAATTTGCCCTAAAAAATATAGCTACGTAAAAAAAAAACAACACCACAATTTTCTAACCTGTACAGGCCCAGTCATTTTGTTTCTCCCTCCTGGCATCCCGTCTTCTCTGATTGCTGAAAAAGAGATAAAAAGTTATGTTTCGGACTGCATACTTCCATACTACTTCAACAATATTCAGTATACCGTGCACAGTGTTTTTGTATTAAATACTGGACGATTTATTATTATTTTCCAGAATGTGCACAATACGATCACATCTTAAATAGTATATACAACAATGCAATTCTCTCAATATGTTGTTATATGTTCAATTTGACAAATTAACCAGCGATTTTTAACGTCTCCTCTTGACTGATTTCTCAATGGGGCTGCAAAAATGTAAGATATTTTTTTACATAAACTTGATTTAAAAAAATGACCCACATTGGTATACATGTAATGCATTATACAGCATATAAGCAGGTTGCTAATATTGCAAATCAAATATTGCCAGAACGATGAAAGAGGAAGTTGGTGGTTGATCGAGCAATAAATACCAACAGCTCCCTCTGGTGTAAACCACATGCAAGTACAATCAACAGTGTTTGTCTTAGGCTAAAGCCTAGAAATTGTATATTATTTATATGTGTGTGAGAGTTTTGCCCAGAGAAACAGACAGACAGGGACAGCATGCTCTGGATCAAGAAATCATCTGTTATCAGCATCGCAACCCAGATCTACTATCTGATTTCTGTGCATTATTTTCTTCAGGCATGCCCAATCAAACCCTGATCTATATCTCTTCATTTACATAGTAGAAAAATCAGATATCTGCTTCTAATGAAGCAGCATTAAAGAGCAGAAGAGGGAGACAGAGTTAAGAGGTAAATAAATACTAAATAGTGCATAAACCTTGAACATTTTGTTTTTGTGTTTCTATAAAAGACGTGCTGCATAATCAGGGTGAAATTGTAATTCTGAATGGATGTGTGTAAAAAAGGAGAAAGGAAAAGAAAAATAGCACAGGTAAAGATAAGAAAAAACCAGGCCAAAGCAGAAGATAAAAGGATGCTTTAGCTGATTAATAGCCAAGTTTTAAAGATCTAAAGTTTTATAATATTTCTAGCATCAAAAACTTTAACTAAAAATAAATCATGGTTATTTTTATTTTCTTTTAGATGATGATAATGATGATAAAAATGTGCTTTTATTTACAAAAGAACATTTTCATTTATACATTAAATGTATATAATTTTTATATAAACTAGAATTAGAAATTAATATAAATTATTTAGCATTGTATTTTTAAATTATATGATTATTATACCCAGATATTATTTATCTATTAATAAGGACTTATATTTTAGTTAAGGAGTTTATTTTATCTAATTTTCATTTAATATACTAATAATAATAATAACATCCTTGATTTAAACAGGTTGTCACTGCATTTTAAGCACAGGTATGCAGGTTAACATGCCCATGAATGTAAGCCATGTGGATTAATAGGACAAAAATCTGCTGGTTTGAATCAGCAACACCGTGTGTGGTGTGGTCTGTCTGTCTGTGGGTGTGGGGTTGTGTGTGTGTATGTGGTGTGTGTGTGTGTGTGAGGTTGTGGTTGTGTGTTGCTCGTGTTCTTTTCGCTCACCCTTGCGGTTCATTCCCATCTGAAGGCATTTCTGCAGTCTGCAGTACTGACAGCGGTTGCGTTGCTTGCGGGACATCTGGCAGTTCTTGTCTCTGTTGCAGCGGTAGATGCGCTTGTTGCAAATACTGCGTTTGAAGAAGCCCTTACAGCCCTCACAGGAAATGATGCCATAGTGCAGCCCGGATGCCCGGTCCCCACAGATCAGACACCAGCGCTCACCTCCGTCCTCTACAGAGAAAGAAAGAGAGATGTCATTTAAGTACACACAAATTAAAGAGTGAGGCCTCATTTTCAAAATGATCAGGGAAGTCTATAGTAATTAATATCAGCTTGTATAAAAACCATAGAGTCTATGGTATGTCCTCATATAGATAGCTACGTAAAACTGTGTATTGTTTTTGCTGAGGTTATCCGAAATATAGTAAAACAGAATAATCTACTATATAGTACCTTAATTAAAAACTAAAAATGTCATTAAAAACAGATAAATTAATACATTTATTTTATAAATATACTGATAAAACGAAAATACAATCTAAAACATGTATATAAAACATTAAAAAAAGCCCAAAAAAATCAAATAAAAAAAAGTAAAATAAAATATACAGTATATGTATTTTCAAAGTATTCCAAGAAAAGTTTAAACTTTTCAAGAAATCATTTTAGATATATATATAATCATATATGGACAGTACAGTCATATTTAATGTTGTTTTAATGCATATTAAATTAAAATAAAATAGTTCTCTTAAAAGAAAATAAAATCTAAAAATTGTTAAAAAAAATAATGATAACAATAAAATAAGATATAAACGTACAAATACATGATTTCATGCTATTACTAAAATAATTACTAATAAGTAATACATTACTAAAATAAAATAAATATTCTATGTATATAAAATGATATGTATATAATATAATACATTTTCGATAAAATACAATTCTATTTAAAGATATAAGAATAATTAAATATGAAAAAGTAATACAATGATTATCAAAAATAATACATTTTGTTATTTTAATACATGACTAAAATAAAAAAAGGGTTAGAATTTTTTTTCTGATATACACATCAGCATCAGTCAATGGGATATAAATATATGTGCAAACATAATCTGACAAAATAATATTTTCCGTTAATATTAAGAACAGGAAAACAAGAAAGACACACACAGCTATCTCTGTGACGTCTGATAGTAGGTTAATATAAGTTTACTGAGCTGTTGAAATCATTGTAATCTCAAATGTATAAAGTTAAATAAAGTTCTAAAAATTCTTATCTAAATCTCAGTGCAACAGAGAGCAGGATTACGCAAATAAAGCGACCCGCGCACACCAGGAATCATCGGCAGTCTCACTGTGCGTTTGAGATGACTTACAGCATCATGCAGCGTCACCCAGATTTCACTACAAACCACAGAGACACAGAGCTGACAGGAAGGGGATGGGAAACAGAGAAAGTGAGACAACTGAATGAAATCTATATTTAAACAATATCACAGTCGCACAGATATTCAGTAGTCAAATTTTCCAAGAATATGTACAATTCCATGTACGGACTTTGCAATCATTATCCAAATCAATCTATGAATAGTTTTAACCGCCCAGATGAACTGATTCACAGAAATTAATCGGCTAAACTTGGCAGACATATTGGTTTCTCAAAAATGCTGGTGAACTGTAGAGGGAGCAGGTGAGTGTCGGGGTCACGGAAAGGTCATCTAAAAGCCTGAGTGTCGTAAACGGTACGGAAAGCACTCAACCTAACCCTGAACTCTAGAGCCATTTTACAACCCTCAAGAAGGCCGTGTGTTGTAAGGGCACAGTATTGTGTGGATTGGGTCAAACCCAGGTCAAACTTTATAGCCAACGCCAACTATGGAACACACATTTTAAAAATTGAACAGGGTGACATACACAAACACACACATCCGCTCTCGTTCACTCCATCTAATATGTCCGATGTCTAAATAAAAGCAATAATATTTTTTTTTTTTGTATCAACCCACAGGCTAAAAAAACTGGTTATTTGTATTTATGGCCACAAAAAAGCAGACTCAGACATGCAGGGTGACCGACACACCCCCATTTTAAATGCAAATATAAAATTGAAAATTAACAATAATTGTTCAAAAGTTTGCATCCTAAAAATCAGCTACGTAGAAAGGTGTTTTTCTGACAATATTATGGACAGCAGGCGGGACCAGTGCAGTTATTTTCATCTAATTGGTTTTATTTTATGTTGGATTTTAAGGATTCAATCTAATCAAAAGTTTTTAAATAAAAAGGGTTTTAGACTTGATGTACTTTTCTTTCTGGATACATATCAGCATTCAGCTATTAAAAAACACAGCAGTCAATGGCTATAAATATATGCATATATTTTAAAGGGGACATACTGTAACGCATACAGTTTCTGCCAATCTCATGTTAATAATATGTCACAATATTTTTAATGTATTTCTGATCAAATAAATGAAGCCTTGGTGAGCAAAAGTGCATGATGCTCATAGCACTTTTGAGGTCATGCACCAACAAAGTAGTGCATGAGTGTTTAAAATGTTTATCATTGTATAATGCATACTGTTTCACATGCAGTTTAAACAAAGTATGCACACAGTGCTTACTGCATATAGTATACAGTAATCTACTACTCTACTCTGAACAGGCCTGTGATTCTGCTGATCAGAAGGAACAGTCATTTCACAGTCAGCGTGTAATGATGATGCCGGCCCATCTAGTTCACAGCAAGAGCAACATATCCCTTGATTTCCCTACATCCCTCTGTCATTCTCACTGCACGTCTGTCTATCCCCTGTTCATGCTGTTCTAGATCTGTCAGTGTGTATTACTGCCTCCTACATTCAGAAGCAATGGAAATCACAAGCCTGCTGTGTCTCTTGCTATCTTTCTAGCTTGTTTATATCACTCAGATAGTACCAAACCACTGAAAATAGGAAGTAATGGCTTTAGAGGAAAATATTAATAATAAAATGACCAGATCAGATGCTATTTTATGCCATCATGACTTTAACCTTAGCCTTGAAGTATCTGAAGATTGAAATAGCTGATAGAAAATATACATTTAAAAATCAACATTTCAACAATCAACAATCCTTCGTATTGGTTTCTAGTCTTATTTAGCTGTTTGGCCAAATAACAAAACCCATTGTGCATGCTAAACTTATAGTGATACTAGTAATACATTTATCCCACTAAAAAACAAATTGAACCCTTGTAAAAAAAAAAAAAAAAAAAAATGTGCTTACAATTGTATTGAATGTGCACTTGTAGTGTACTTGCAGGTAATATAATATGAATTAAGTAAAAGACCCCCATCTTAGGTATTAAGGAAGTTAAGTGTAGTAAGCAAAATATAACTTCCATGGCAACCTATTGTTTTTAAACACAATTAAGTACCCTTTTAAATTAAGTTTTACTATAAAGACATTTTAAAACATCGTTTAATCTTTTGTTGTGTATTTGACTGTTGACCAACTACGCACATGAAATAAAGCACATGTACATTTGAAATAATTATTTAATTTACTATTAATTATCAAAAATATTGATTTTAATTTGAACTGTAGTGTGTTATTTGACATTACGTTTAAATAATAGAATTAATTATATTGTATATAGTTATAGATTTAAATTGCAAATTGATAATTACAAATACTGTATGTAATAATTACAAATATATTTAAATACACAACATACAAGTTTCAATAGAAATTACATTAAAGTTTATTTTAGTTTACCATAAATGCTTGTCAGTATATCCGGCAGTACACATATTTCAAAGACAATATTTCAATTATGAAATTATATTTAAAGATGTACTTAAGTCCTTCTTAAGTGGGTTAAACGAACAGCATTTAATATACATTTAAACTATTACACACTTTATACAAAGTATCATATAGAGTTATACATACTATCATATATTTTTTTAATTGTAAATAACATGCAATTAAGTGTCTGTAAACATTATATTGTACTGTCATCATTTACTTACAAGTTGTTCCAAACCTTTCTTCTGCTCAACACAAATGATTATATTTTGAAGAATGTTGGTAACATTCCAGTATTTTTTCCATTCTATGGAAGTCAATGGCAACCAGCAACTGTTTGGTTACCAACATTCTTCAGAATATCTTCTTTTATGTTTAACAGAAGAAAGAAACTCATAAAGGCTTGGAAAATCTTGAGGGTGAGTAAATGATGACAGAATATTTTATTTTTGGGTGAACTATTCCTTAAATTCACTTATGCTTGCTTTTAAGTATATTATTTCTGTATTAAGTACTCACAAATTGTGTTCAAGTGTACTTCTTCACAAGGGTATTTACACTACACAATACTATTGCTGTAAATTTCATTTTCACAGAGGAGTGTAACTTATCAGTCTTCCTTCTGATTGGGAGGAATGAAGGATTTAAACCTGCAGAAGAACCTGGTGTGACCGGATCCAGCATCTAGATCATTGCTCTGTGAGCCCCAGTCCTATTTTATGGAGTTTTAGATATGCCTGGTTACTTCATATGTTCCTATGTACTTGCATTGACCTAGTTAACACATGCTGTGCGAGAGGGTCACCACAGGCAAAGAGGATTGTGGGAAATGCACCCCTAGAGTGTCCAGAATGATTAGGGGCAAAAAAAAACTCACAAACCCACATAAAAATGTTTTGCTGTTTTTAGACAGGTGTGTGTTTTTGCTCCCAGCTGAAGGCAGAGCGTAACAAACCGTATAAATTAAGCGGATGATAACTGCCCGATGGCGAAATGTATTTATCTACCACATCTCCTCTGTTCTCTTTGATCATTATATCTTTCATCAATTATTCCCAAGAGTCTCCCGCCTCTTTCTGTTTGTCTTTTTTTGTCTATCTCTCTGTCTATGCAAATGAACTCAGCCAATCAGAGAGCTCCAATTCAGAGCATCAGGAATCTCAGCCAATCAAAATCCATCACTCAATGCACATGTCCAAATTCGTAAGCGGCACATCTTTTGGGTCATATATAGTTAATCTCAAATACAGCAAACTAACAACGAGGATGCTCGCTCTGTAGTGACTCGTCCAGCATGTTTGTTTACCATGGCAGTTTCTTCATGCCAGAAAGAGAAGAAGCAGGCATTTCTCCAGTTATCATTTAACGCTTAAGACGACAAGCAGCTAGTCTTGTTTATCTGATTAGAGTCAACACAACTGGAGAGTCGAGATAAATATGTCAAGGTAAGAATGTCTTATGCGTTCTCTTGTAATGTATTTGTAGCTTTCTCCATATCTCACTGTAAGTTCAGTTGCTCTTTTGTCTGATTCAGTTGGTTCAGCTTTATGCATTGTGACACTGACCCAGTTCTACTAAATACATTTTGCATATGTAAATGACTGCAAATGCAAATGACTGCATTGCTAATTAGAATCTAATTATTATATTAAAAGAAATCAGTGTCTGTATTGCATCAAGAACTATTATGGCATTGTGATAAAATTATGGCACCTTATTATATACCATGGTACTGAATGATTACCATATCCAGGTACCATATACCAATTTAGATCAAAAAACTACTAATACCATGGTACTTTTACATTTACCCAGCTACTTAATGGCTATCACATCCATTTAACATGGTATTTAAAGGTTGCACCAAAGAACATTATGGTACACAAAAAAAAATACCACAGTATTTTGATATATACCATAGTATGGAATGATTACTACACTCAGAAATAAAGCTATTTACATGGTATTTCAAAGAATAATTAAAAAAAACATTAGAAAAAAAAATTAGAAGCTTCTCAAGCATAATAAATGGCAGCAACTCTTTTACAGGATAATAGTGTATAATGTATGTATTTTGGTGTACGATTCGCTTTCTCATTTTTAATTCAAATGAATACCACTAAAGAGCATCATACAATAGCAGATGATTAAAACCACATAATTTCTCTCTAAATAAAAATATATGCTTTCCCTGAGCACACGATAATAATTATATGCTAAAAAAAAAAAAAAAAAATTGCATATAATGATACAATCTCCTAGTTTGATCTAACACACACGTTTAATCAAAGGATAAATCAACATAAGATTCAGCATATTTAACATTGAGGTTGGGATATGCAAAGACACATCTGGTGCATTCTGGGAACATTCAACGCTGTCGGTGAGTTTGGATGTATATAAGAAACCATCGACCGTTGGCTGTGCCCTGAAATTACCATATACTATGTCAACTCTCTCCTAGCAAACCGATCACTGCTTTTCTCATTATTACGGCTGCGATATACATTCATTGATGTCGTTGGGTTTAACATGCGAGCGACTCACTGACCAATGAGTGCAAACTGCAGTAGGAACACTGGAACATCGTCTGGTAAGACATTTCAGACACTACATTTGTGACCTTCAGACCTAAAAAACTACTAACAGACCTTTGCAGACAAAATACTGACCTATAGATGTCAAATTAGCGGAGAAAACAGCATAAACTTCTCAAACCTTCACTCAACAAGCACAGGATGGTGTAAAATGTAAGGTAAGCAATGCTGCACTTTTGGTTTTTATTAAACAGCTATCTTGGAGTTTAAAATATTGGTTCTGACTGGTTAACCGCAGCATTCAGCGGTCAAATACTTTCATAGAGTGACACTAAACTGAATAATTAAATGTTCTGTAATATTTTAATATTAGGAATACTATAGGAATTATAATATTAAAGGAGTAGTACACCGAAAAATGAAAATTTGCTGAACATTTTCTTATCCTCAGGCCATGCAAAATATAGATAAAATTGTCTCTTCATCAGAATAGATTTGGAGAAATATAGCATTACATAATTTGCTCACCAATGAATCCTCTGCAGTAAATGGGTGCCGTCAGAATGAGTCCAAAAGGTTGATAAAAACTTCACGATGATCCACAAGTTAAAAGAGACTCCAGTACATCAATTCGACTTAAAGTGAAAACCTGCATGTTTGTTAAAGAAAAAAAAAAAATCCATATTAAGATGCTTTTAACTTCCAAAGCAATCCTTAATATTGCTTTCTCCAGTGAAAAAGTCTTCTTGTCTGAATCAGGAGAGAAATATGCACAAATCAAGCAGCGTTTACAAGCATAAACAGTCCAAAACAGATCTAAATAAATACGTGCATGGATTTTGATGTGAGAGACAACAGGTGATGGACTTTTTCACTGGAGAAAGTGTATTATGTAGGTATATGGGGGGGGGGGGATCAATTTTGCAAGAAGTGGGACAGTTTGAAGTCATGATGATGGAGTTGTTTACAAACACGCAGCTTTTCAACTAAAAAAACATTAATTGAGGATGAGTGGTGTGGATTACTTGTGGATTTTGTGATGTTTTTATCAACTGTTCAGACTCTCATTCTGACAGCACCCATTCACTGCAGAGGATCCATTGATGAGCAAGTGATCTAAATTTCTCCAAATCTGTTCCCACCAAACTCATCTACATCTTGGATGGCAAGGTGGGTACATTTGAGGTGTGAACTTTTTTTTTAAATATTAGAATTGAAAAAAAAAAAAAAAAAAATCCAAATACAAAATACTTTTAGCCAATCAGATGCCGACATTCTGTTGTTTAGTGGTGCCTGATGCTGACTAACTTTGACTCCATGCAAACCGTGACCGCGTGAAGGTGATGTCTAACAGTAGGTGTGTGTGTCTGTGTTGTGCTTCATGGAAGCGTCTCCGCCGCTTACGGATTTAATTGGTTTCGCACATAATCAACTGTTTCTCTAACAATGTTTGACCACCTCACTTGTACAGCTTTACAACAGCATGCATGCATCAGAGAAGGATTTGTTGGCAACATAAGATCAGAAGCTCCTGAACTAATTCTAACCCCTAAAAGATGCAATTTCACCACAGCTTTGGAGAATGAGAGAGAGCTCTGTGACAAGCTCTAATGGTGAAGCGGAGTACTGCAGTCACATTTTATGCTGGATGCTATTTTTTTTAATTCCCTCTTTATTTGAGTTAATTGTAAGAATTTGGCACAATAGACTCTCAACTATTATCCCTTAAAAGGATAGTCACCCAAAAATGAAAAATGCTGTAATAATAATTTATCACCCTCAAGCTGTTCCAAAATGTATGATTTTTTTCTTGTGAACATAAGAAGAATTTGCCATTGACTTCCATAGCAAGAGGAAGAAATACTATGGAAGTCAATGGCTTACTGCTTGGTTACCAATATTCCTCAGAATATCATCCTCTGTGTTTAACAGAGGAAAGAAACTCATGCAGGTTTGGAACAACATGAGGGTGAGAAATGATGAAGGAATTATCATTTTACGGTTCATTTTAAGAATGGTAATTTGTTTACTATCCCTTGAGTAAAAGTTTGGTGACTTAAAAAAAATTAAAACACACAATAAAAAAAGAAAAAGGTCACCACAATATAATGTTCACTAGTCCCTATGATCTAAAATATATGTTTGAGACAAAGCACAGAAACGAGTAGGTGTCAGCATGGAGATCAAGCACAGACCGTTCCCTCACCTGTGTCGTCCTGAAGGGAGTTCTCTTCATAAAAACCTGCCAATGAGAGAAAGAGTGAGAGGATATGAGGGGAAGAGAAAAAGGGGACATTAGGATGTTGGTATTTATACAGCAGAATTAAACATTTTCTAAAAGACACAAGTAGTCATTACTGTTTTTGACTTGTATAAATTAAAGAGTTTTCGAGGTTTGTAGTGTTATTTTAGTATTATTTATATACCATTATAATATTTATTAATATTTTGAGTTGGATTTTAAAATGTTCAACATTTTTAGTTTCATTTTTAGTAATTTTGTTATCATTTTTATTAGTTTTTGCTTTCTTAAAAAATATTTTTGTTTAGCTTTAATTTATATCTATTTCAGTTTTAGTAATTCAGCTTAAACTTATTTAATTTCCCCATTACATTTATTTAACTTTATTTCAATTAACACTAAATTAAAACTATTTTTAATAGTTTTAGTTATTGTTAATCATAAGTTTTTTTGTAAGTTTGTTTAATACTATTTCTGTCAGGACCACTATCGTCAAAGATGATTGACAATTAGCATTCAGTTTGGATTGGCAGTATGGTTCCGTTCTGGGCAAGAACTCCCTGCGCATCCATGCAGCCTAGCATGGATGAGAGCAGGGAGAGCAGCGATAACCCCCCAGGGTAAACAGAACAGAACCAACATAAATGTATGGCAGATATCGTTAAAGTTCAATAATGTTATGTACACATTTTAGAATTAGTCTAATTCAAAGGAGAATCAGAAGGCTGAATCCCGACTGACAGAGGAGGAGCTGGGGATGGAGGAGGGTAATTAGCTATTGAGCAATGTGAAAACTGCTGATACTACTGCGGGACCTTATATATGAATGCTTAGATAGGCGTTGTATTCCCATAGGTTGATGGGGATCAGCGGAGTCAGCTGATGCGAGCTTGACTAACGTGACCTGCCAGAACTAACGCAACGCTAGATGTCTGTCGTTGAGGTCCTCATTGTTTTGCGCCAAATAATTGCTGTTAAATAATTTATATTTAAATACATTCTTTGTAGTTAGCTGCTTTTCTTAGCTTGTTTTTCTGAAGGGTAAATTGACTTTAAATTATAAGTAGCTTTAACAGTTTTGAGTGACACAAGGATGAGTAAATTCCTTCAATAAATATGTTTGCAGGCATTTCGGCTATTATCATAATCTATTTCAAGCTATAATGAACATTAAAATGTTCTTATAATGGACACACTTAAATGTTGAACAGCAGTTCATCGTACCACACAAAACATCAAGAGCTCTTTAAAACAAAGCCTCCTGTCTTTCTTAAAACAACACTTTCTCTATCTATCTTCCTCTCATACACACACACACCCATCTGCCCAGTCCTCTCACTTCTGTCCCTCAGGATGTGACCTCCGTGACCTCTTCAGAAAGTGCCACGTGTGTGTGTGTATGAGTGTAATCTCTTTGGCTCGATGACAGCTGCGGATTTTTGATCTGCCACACGCATGGCTCCACACACACACTCCAGCTATCCACGGCATATGGTGGAGCAGAACACACACGCACTCCACCAACCGCAGGCTCCTTGAAGATAATCTAATATCTGTGATGGCTGTAGGCCGTTGACACTGAGCTACAGTAGCAAATGTTCACCGTCTGCATTCTGTGCCATACATTTTCTCACTCCATCCCACTCAACCCTCCTCAGACCATTAAGCTACAGTATTTAACTTCTGGATGATGTTAAACAGGTAAGATATCTATAGGGCTGGTTCTCCTCAATCTAGTAATACTGCTATCATTTCCATTAGTGGTTCACCAAATTGTGTTTTTCAGTTATATATACACATACAGTGGCTCTAAAAAGTTTTTGGACACTTAAGATGTTTTGACATTAAAATGTTTGAACATCACTGCAATTAATAGCAAAATATCAAACCAAGTGGCGTTTGCATGTTGCACTAAAGTTTGACAACCAGAGTTTATAAATTATAATATAAATATCAGTATATCTATGGTTTTGTCAGATTTTATGTCAAATGTTTTTATTCAAACAAGAAATCAAAATACATTTATAATATTAAAAAAAAATTACTTTTTTTTTTTCCAAAATATATACTACTTCGTATGATATTTTCAATATAAAGCAATTAAATTCATACATGTTGTGCCTTTAAAGTTTGCAAATACTTTGTGGTCACTGAAAATATTTATAAAATTACTATTGTAAAATTGTATTTAAATTATATAATTTAGTGATATTAATATAATGATGGCAAATAAAATGTTTTTATAAACTTACTAAATACATTGATATTTAAATAACACTAAATGTGTACGTATATAATTTAAAGTGAGTTAATGTAATCAAATGAAATAGGTTTATGCAAAAAATAAAAGATATCAAGATTAATAAATTTATTGTTCATAAAAATTTTATATATTGATATTCATTTTTAAAAATGTGTATTTATTGTAAAAGTGAAATACAATGTAATAATAGAAAATTTGTGTAAACAATGCCTAAATATATTTATATTAATATTAATCTATGCACCTTTTATACACAATTTATTTTATTTAAAAATAGATTTAAATTTTGTAAATGAAAATGTAATAATAGACCATTAATAAAAAAAAAAAATTATTATAAATATGTAAATTTGTTGATATTAAGATCAAATGTTGATTTTTAGTTATACATTAAATTGATATGGTCTTTTATGAATCTGTACATCATAAATTGGAGTCCATGAGAAGCAATGGAATAGGTTGTAAGCTAAAAAAAACTGCATGATCTGTATTCACATAGGACAAACAAACACACACACAGTCCAGGCATGCATATACACACACAGGTATAGAGGCATATGTGTACAAAAGCACACACACACACACCAACACCCCACCCCCCGCCTGCAGAAGAGAAGGATGAGGCTGCCCAGATGTCTTCTGTTCCACTTGGCTGATGGAAGGAAAGAGGGATCGGGAGGGGAGCTGTACAGATGTAGTAGTGATATGTAACCTGAATATCCATTTATTTTCCATTTTCCAGAGCTTCATCATTCAGATCCAAGGACATGATGAGATCCCAGCCGACCCCCCTGGTCTCTGCTCATCACAATGTGTGTGTGCATATGAGTATGTGTGGTCATCTACACTCTACACACATATTCAGGCCTAAATTTAAGATTCATGTACACTGAAAAAATCTGGATTAGGATTTGCTTGAAAAAAAAAAGCTAGGAAACAATTTTCTCTCAGTAACTGCTAGTAAACATCACAAATAACTACAGAGAAACTGCAAGTAAAACACAGATTCCAATGAGATATTTTGAAGTAGAAAGAATAAAAAAAGTATAAGAATATTGAAACATATTCCAATCATCTTTTTTTAAGAGGGTGCTGGAATCACATATAAAATGTCTTGTTTTAACATAAACAACCTAATATTTTTCAGTAATAAATGGGTAATAAATAGGTAAGATTTCTGCTCTCAGAAAAGATCGTTATTTGCATGCTATTGCACAGAAGCAACTACTTGCATTTTCTTCAGCTTCAAGTTAAAAATCTAGTTGCTTGATTTACAACGGAATCATATTTTAATTTCTGCATGGCAGCAATTTATTGCATGGTGTTTTAGAAGTGATTCAAAATAAGAGTTGGTTCAAATATGCCCCGAAGAGAAACGTAAGCATCTTTTAAGATGTTTGTTATGTTATCTATAAAAAATGAAACACTACAAGATTTCGAAACAAGATCCCATCAAAACTTTAAAGGGACAGTCCAGCCAAAAATGAAAATTCTGTCATCATTTACTCACCCTCATGTCGTTCCAAACCTGTATGACTGCTGAACACAAAAGAAGATACTTTGAAGAATGTTGGTAACTTGGTGACTTCCATTGTATTTTTGTCCACACAATGGAAGTCAATGGAAACCAAAGCTGTTTATTTACAAATATTCTTCAAAATAGGTCTTCCAAAGAAGAAAGAAAAGTCATACAGGTATGGAATGGCATGAGATTTAAAAGAATTTTCATTTTTGGCTAGACTATCCCTTCAAAATGCAATAGAGTTTTCTGCTTTATAAATGCAATTTATACGGCAAAATTAATGGAAAACAAAAACTCTCATGGGGCAGAACAAATCTACCTGTTCGACATGTCCGTCAAGGTTTCTATGGCAACAAGAGGGTCAAAACAATGGGTCATGGAATGGCCAGGGGCAGGGGGTGGTTTTATGATCCCTGTGTGGGTGGGAGGACAGGAAGTTTATCTTCTATGCGTTTATGACGTGTGTTTGTGTTTGTTTATTTGTGGGGGAAGGGCAAACAACCTTATAGGTAAAATCTTTAAATCACTCACACACACACACACACACACACACACGCACACAAACCCCTTTCACAGTAATTATACTACTAGTGGAGGAAATTTGAGTTTTTGTTTTTTTTTTAGCTTGATATTTAAAGTCTAATTTATATAAATCACCAAAAAATAATGACTTCTTATAGTGAAAATGTATTTAAATGCATGTGCATATAAAGCACATACATGTTGGCATCTCCTTCCTCTTTCTTTTTCTGCTCTGTAAGGTCAGTGAGAGGAGAAAGGTCACTCAGAAGTGAAAGGTCAAGGCTGTTGACTATACAGTTGTATTCTGGTATGTGCAGTGACCAATCCAGTGTTTCTATAGCAACACTGATCAGCTAGACTTAACGTAACTGTTGAATTGATGAGTTTCAGGTTCTATAAATATGAAACCTGTCATGTTGAGTTTATGTGTGTTTGTGTTGTCCGCAGTGGCTGTATGTGTGTGTGTGCATATCTGTGCCGAACAGATGCTGGAAATGCAGCTGTAAAATCTGGAAGTCCTGGCAACCTTTGTGCGCGCTAAAAACAAGCTGGTCATCCTAAGAGTGTGTGTGCATTCTCTTTCATGGACTGAAAGCTTCGGGCTTTTCTCTCTTCAGACACTAAATATATATTATATATTATATATCTATATATATAAAAACTTTATTTGCAAAAAAAAAAAAGCTTTGACAGAACAAAAAAAAAATTTCAGTACAAAGCCATTCTTCATCAGTTGATCAAAGATAAAAAAAAAAAAAACAATTTTTTAATATATATTTACAAACTGACAACTGATGGTGCAAAAAAAAATAAATAAAAGTCAAGTAGAGAACTTTCTTCGTAATACATCATAAATGTAACATTATTAATAAATAATTTTAAGTAAATGCATGCATTTACGCCAACAATAATCATTCATTCTCTTCAGACAGTAATGTTAAATCATTCTCTTATTACCGGTCCATCTGACACACCTCTTTCCAGAGGGTGAAGACATGAGCCCACTTTACCAGCAGAAACCAATGATTAATTACATAGCAGGGAGATTATTTCACTTTCTGCCAATTTCACATTATTTTGCATATTACCATGGTCATAATCACTAGAGATTGAAGTTAATGCAACCCCTTGAATAAAATAACATTAATAGCTGACCAATTTTTTTTCTTAAATTATCACATTTGTTGCCCCAATCCTTTATATGCAGTAACATCTTTAGACTGCAAATTACAACATTCTTCCAACACACAAAAATATAAAGGCCCAAATATTCCTTGAACAGTTATAAAAAAGAACCTTTTTTTTCTTAGTGTGAAGAACATTTTATAGATTTCAATTTTATAGATTTCATTGTATAGAACCCTTTATAGATGCAAAGTATTCCATGGATGTTAAAGGTTCTTTGTGGAATCATAGATGAAGGCAAAAAAACTTTATTTAGTTAAAATATTTAGTTTTAAGAGTGAATGATCTCAGGAGCACAGAGCCCATAATACCCAAATATGGGCTTTATTAGTAAACAGAGCAAAGATATTCAACTTTAAATGTTTTTCCAGATTAAAAAAAAAACATAGACAACGACTGTCCCAATCTTACAAAAACAAAAAATATATATTTAAATAATACATCTTTAATGTATTATTAATAATACTATTCTAAACAAACAATGTAAATGAATTAATAAATGCAATCAAACATTTAAAAAAAATTTTTTTTACATACAATCTGTCATTTTATTTCTCTTCATCGATTTATTTTCACTAATTAAAAATGCTACAGCTGCTTGTTTGTTGTCATTGACGTGTTTTTGTGGCGCTCGAGGGCGATTCGCTCAAGTTCAAAAGTTCATCTTTTACGATTCCTCGCGGACGTGCATATAAAAACATTCCTCAGCAGCGCTTTAAAAGACCTCACTGTCCCCCAA
This sequence comes from Sinocyclocheilus anophthalmus, assembly GCA_018155175.1. NCBI lineage: Eukaryota > Metazoa > Chordata > Actinopteri > Cypriniformes > Cyprinidae > Sinocyclocheilus > Sinocyclocheilus anophthalmus. The sequence continues at coordinate 30,355 of JADLZN010001947.1, forward strand.
ACTCCAGCTCCGGACGTCCATTCATCACATTACACACATTTAACTCCATACAGGGGTAAAATTACAAATTGCATAAACACTGCACACAATTCCTTTGAGAAAGCTCTAAAGGTAGACCACACTATTTAAAACAAACCTGGAGAGGATACTTTGAGAAACAATAAAGCAAAACAATACACTTTTCCCGAATTATGCCCTCGTGAATCTATAATAAGATTCAAAATTGTAACTGAAGCGTCTTAATTTTCATCTGAGACCGCATAACTGTGAACGAGCAGCAGAAACTCACCGCTGCTCAGTAATTTGTCCCGTTTGGAGAAGTCAAATCCGTTGGGTCGGTTCTCCACCTCCATCCTCCTGTAGATGAACTGAGCGTGTCTCTCCGCGGTCCGCCTGCACTCTGAGCTCTGACCTCTGCGAGCCCTCTCCTCTCCTCGCGCTCATGTGAAAACACCTTGCTTAGGTCACGTGACGACACGCCCCCGCGACGCCATCTGGGATTTGCAGTTCATCAAGCAGATAGATAGATAGATAGATAGACAGATAGATAGACAGATAGATAGATAGATAGATAGATAGATAGATAGACAGATAGATAGAAAGACAGACAGATAGACAGATAGATAGATAGATAGATAGATAGACAGATAGACAGATAGACAGACAGATAGACAGATGACAGATAGACAGACAGACAGACAGACAGACAGACAGACAGACAGATAGACAAACAGACAGACAGATAGATAGATAGACAGATAGACAGTAGCCAGATAGATAGATAGATAGATAGATAGATAGATAGATAGATAGATAGATAGATAGACAGATAGATAGATAGACAGACAGACAGACAGAAAGAAAGAAAGATAGACAGATAGATAGATAGACAGACAGACAGAAAGACAAACAGAAAGACAGACAGACAGACAGATAGATGATAGATGATAGATAGATAGATAGCTAGATAGACAGACAGACAGACAGACAGACAGGACAGGACAGACAGACAGAAGCAGACAGACAGACAGAACAGACAGACAGAAATAGATAGATAGATCGATAGATAGATAGAATGTAGATAGATAGATAGATAGATAGATAGATAGATAGATAGATATTGACAGACAGACAGACAGACAAAGACAGACAGACAGACAGACAGACAGCTAGCTAGATAGATAGATCGATAGACAGACAGATAGATAGATAACAGACAGATAGACAGCTAGATAGCTAGATAGATAGATAGATAGACAGATAGATAGAAGGACAGAACGATAGATAAATAGACAGATAGAACGATGGATAGACAGATAGATAGACAGACAGACAGAAAGACAGAAGAAAGAAAGAAAGATAGCTCGAAAATAGATAGTAGATTAGATAGATAGATAGACAGGACCGACAGATAGTAGACAGATAGATAGACAGGACAGACAGACAGACAGACCGACAGAAAGACAGACAGACAGACAGAAAGATAGATAGTTAGATAGAGAGATAGTTAGATAGATAGATAGATCGATAGATAGATAAAGATAGATAGATAGCCAGACAGAAGCAGCCCTTCAGATCGATAGATAGATAGATAGATCAGATGGATAGCTAGATTATAGATTGACAGAACAGGGTAGACAGTAGATAGATAGATAGCTCGATAGATAGATAGATAGATAGATAGATAGATAGAAGTTAGATAGATAGATAGATAGTAGATGGAAAGACGGAAAGAGGGGACAGGACGGACGGACGGTACGGAAGGAAGGAAGGACGGGACGGACGGACGGCGGACGGATGGCCGGACGGACGGACTGACAGACAGACAGATAGATAAACAGACAGACAGATAGATAGATAGATAGAGATGATAGATAGATAGATAGACAGAAAGACAGACAGACAGACGATAGACAGATAGACAGATAGATAGATAGATAGATAGGCAGATAGACAGATAGACAGATAGATAGATAGATTCATAGGTTCATAGATAGAGAGAGAGTAGATAGATAGATAGATAGATAGATAGATAGCTAGATAGACAGGTAGATAGATAGATAGACAAGCAGATAGACAGACAGACAGATAGACAAACAGATAGATAGATAGATAGACAGACGGACAGATAGATAGATAGATAGATAGCACAGGACGATAGACAGCTAGACGGATAGACATATAGATAGATAGATAGATAGATAGATCGACAGCCAGACAGACAGACAGACAGACAGACAGCCAGATAGACAGACAGACAGACAGACACTAGATAGATAGATAGATAGATAGAGAGATAGATGAAGACAGACAGATAGATAGATAGATAGATAGATAGATAGACAAAAAAATGATAGATAGATAGATAGATAGATAGATCGATGATAGATAGATAGACAGATAGATAAACAGATAGATAGACAGATAGACAGATGATAGATAGATAGATAGATAGATAGATAGATAGATCGATCGATATAGACAGATAGACAGGGATAGACAGTTGATAGATAGATAGATAGATAGAGAGAAGATAGATAGCATAGATAGATAGATAGACAGATAGGACAGAATGATTGATAGATAGATAGACAGACAGATAGATAGATAGATAGATAGACATTATTTATAGATAGATAGATAGATAGATAGACCAGAAAGACAGACAAGACAGACAGACAGAAGACAGATCGATAGCTAGATAGATAGATATAGATTAGATCGATAGAATGTAGATAGATAGATAGATAGATACTGTTGACAGACAGACAGATAGACAGATAGAAGACAGACAGACAGATGGCCGGATAATAGATAGATAGATAGATAGACAGATAGACAGGCAGACAGATAGACAGATAGACAGATAGACAGATAGACAGATAGATAAAGATAGACGACAGACAGACAGACAGACAGACAGGACAGGACAGACAGACAGATGGATAGACAGATAGACAGATAGACAGATAGATAGAGAGACAGACAGACATAGATAGACAAGCTAGACAGACACAGACAGATAGACAGATAGACAGTAGACAGATAGACAGATAGATAGATTAGACAGACAGACAGACAGGACAGGACAGACAGACAGACAGACAGATAGACAGATAAAAACAAATGACAGACAGACAGACAGACAAATAGACAGACAGACAGACAGACAGACCAGACAGACAGACAGCAGACAGACAGTAGATAGATAGATAGATAGTAGATAGTAGATAGATAGACTGATAGATAGAGAGATAGATAGATAAGAAGATAGATAGATAGATCGATAGATAGAAAGACAGACAGATAGAAAGACAGACAGAAAGACAGATAGATGATAGATAGATAGACAGATAGATAGATAGACAGAAAGATAGAAAGAAAGACAGAAAGATAGACAGATAGATAGACAGATAGATAGAAGGACAGAACGATAGATAAATAGACAGATAGAACGATGGATAGACAGATAGACAGATAGACAGACACAGACAGACAGACAGATATAGACAGATAGATAGACAGATAGACAGTTAGACAGATAGACAGATAGACAGACAGTTAGACAGATAGATAGACAGATAGAGATAGATAGATAGACAGACAGACAAAAAGACAGACAGACAGACAGACAGACAGATAGATGATAGATAGATAGATAGATAGATAGATAGATAGTAGATAGATAGATAGAGTAGATAGATAGCCAAGACAGACAGAAAGACATTCAGATAGATAGAGAGATAGCTAGCTAGATGGGATAGCTAGATATATCGATTGCAGACAGGTAGCCAGATAGTAGATAGATAGATGATAGATAGATAGATAGATAGATAGATAGATAGATAGATAGATAGATAGATAGATAGTAGAAGACGGACAGACGGACAGAGGACGGACGGCCGGAAGGACGGACGGCCGGGACGGACGGACGGACGGATGGATGGACGGACGGACGGACAGACAACTAGACAGACAGACAGCTAGATAGACAGACAGACAGATAGATAGATAGATAGGATAGATAGATAGATAGACAGGACAGACAGACAGACAGACAGATAGAAAAATAGATAGATAGATAGAAAGACAGACAGATGATAGATAGATAGATAGACAGATGACCGATAGATAGATAGATAGATAGATAGATAGCTAGATAGATAGATAGAAGATGATAGACGGTAGACAGATAGATAGATAGATAGGAGATAGATAGATAGATAGATAGATAGTAGAAGAATATTCAGTATAATATAATATAATAGACAGATAGAACAGACTAGTGATAGATAGATAGGACAGAAAGATAGACAGATAGACGATAGAAAAGATAGATGATAGATAGATAGATTAGACCGACAGACAGACAAAGACGAAACAGACAAGATAGAGATGATAGATAGATAGATAGATAGATAGATCGCTAGATAGATAGATAGACAGACAGACAATAGATAGATAGATAGACAGACAGAAAGAAAGAAAGACAGACAGATAGAAAGATAGATAGATAGATAGATAGATAGATAGATGATAGATAGATTATAGATAGATAGACAGATAGATAGAAGGACAGAACGATAGATAAATAGACAGATAGAACGATGGATAGACAGATAGACAGACCGCCAGACAGACAGACAGACAGACAGACAGACAGACCGCAGACAGCATAGATAGATAGATAGATAGATAGATAGATAGATAGATGATAGATAGATGACAGACCGACAGACATTCCGAAGATAGATAGTAGATAGATAGACTGGATAGATAATAGATAGATTGACAGAAGGTAGACATTAGATAGATAGATCGATCGATAGATAGATAGGAGATAGATCGATAGATAGATAGATAGATAGATAGATAGACAGACAGACGACGGACGGACGGACGGATAGATAGATGGACGGACGGACAGATAGATAGATAGATAGATAGTTAGATAGATAGACAGATAGATAGATCGATAGATAGATAGATAGATAGATATAGACAGACAGACAGATATATAGATAGGCAGATAGATAGATAGACAGATAGACAGATAGACAGAGAGACAGACAGACAGAAAGAAAGAAAGAAGATAGATAGATAGATAGATAGATAGAAGATAGATAGATAGAGAGATAGAAAGAAAGATAGATAGATAGACAGATAGATAGAGAGATAGATAGATAGATAGATAGATAGATAGATAGATAGATAGAAGGCAGAATAGGCAGCTAGACAGACAGACGGACGACAGACAGACAGATAGATAGATAGATAGATAGATAGATAGATAGAGATAGATAGCATAGACAGATAGATAGATAGATTGAACAGGACAGGTAGACAAATAGATCGATGATAGATAGATAGACAGACAGGAGACCGATAGACGATAGATAGATAGGATAGATTTCGATAGATAGATGATAGATAGAAGAGCTAGATAGCTCGACAGACAGACGACAGACAGACAGAAAGACAGACAGACAGACAGACAGACAGGACAGACAGGACGACAGATAGATAGATAGATAGCTTACATAGCTAGCTAGATAGATAGATAGATAGATAGATAGACGACAGGATAGACAGAAAGACAGATAGATAGATGACAGATCGATAGATAGACAGACAGATAGATAGAAACATAGATAGACAGACAGACAGACAGAACGATAGATAGATAGATAGATAGATTAGATAGACAGACAGACAGACATAGATAGAACGATAGATAGATAGATAGATGGATAGATGGATGGACAGATAGATAGACAGATAGACAGATAGATAGACAGACAGATATATAGACAGACAGACAGATAGATGATAGAAAGATAGATAGATAGATGAAGATCGACAGACAGACAGATAGATAGACAGAAAATCGGATAGGTAGACAGACAGACAGACGGGTAGACAGATAGATAGATAGATAGACATATAGACATATAGACATATAGACAGATAGGATAGATGATAGACAGGAGCAGACAGACCAGACAGAAACAGACAGAAGACAGACAGACCAGACAGATAGATAGATAGATAGATAGATAGATAGATAGATAGCTAGCTAGAAGCAGAAAGACAGACAGACAGACAGGACAGCTAGACAGATAGAAGATAGATAGATAGATAGTAGATAGATAGATAGATAGACAGACAGACGATAGACAGATAGATAGATAGCTAGATGATAGATAGATAGATAGATAGACAGATAGATAAAAGGACAGGGGGGGGGGGGAAGATAGATAAAAATAGACGATAGAACGATGGATAGACCGACAGCAGACAGGACAGACAGACAGACAGACTGACAGACAGACAGAAAGGACAGACAGACAGACAGTGAGATAGTAGATAGATAGATAGATAGGATGCTAGATAGATAGATAGATAGATAGCTAAAATCAGACTGAAGATGATAGATAGATAGATAGATAGATAGATGGATGATAGATGATAGATTGACAGACAGGTAGACAGATAGATAGATAGAAGATGATAGATAGAATTGAAGATAGATAGATTAGATAGATAAGATAGCAGATGGACGGAACGGCGGACGACGGACGGACGGACGGACGGAACAGGAGGACGGAAGGAACGCAAGGCGGATGGAGGATGGAAGGACGGGACGGGACGGACGGACGGACGGACGGACAGACAGACAGATAGACAGATAGATAGATAGATAGATAGCTAGATAGATTAGATGATAGTGACAGACAGACAGACAGAAGACAGATAGAAGATAGTGATAGCTAGAAAGATGATAGATGATAGATAGATAGATAGCTAGACAGATAGACAGATAGATAGATAGATATTCAGATAGACAGATAGATAGATAGATAGATAGATAGATAGATAGATAGATAGATAGATAGATAGACAGGTAGAAGATAGATAGATAGATGATAGATAGATCGATAAATAGAACGATAGATAGAATGAACGATAGAACGATAGATAGAACGAACGATAGATAGAACGATAGATAGACAGACAGACAGACAGTTAGACATACAGACAGATAGATAGATAGATTAGATAGACAGACAGACAGACAGACAGACAGACAGACAGCCAGCTCGATAGATAGATAGATAGATAGATAGAGAGATAGATAGATAGAAGGATAGAAGATAGATAGATAGATAGATAGACAGACAGGATAGATTGATAGACAGACAGACAGATAGATAGATCGATAGATAGATGATAGAGATCGATAACGCGACAGAACGATAGATAAATAGACAGATAGAACGATGGATAGACAGATAGACAGATAGACAGACAGAAAGACAGAAAGACAGACAGAGAGATAGATATATGGATAGATAGATAGATAGACAGATCGAGAGATAGATAGATAGATAGATAGATAGAAGATAGACAGACCGACAGACATTCAGATAGATAGATAGATAGATAGATAGCTGGATAGATAGTAGATAGTTGACAGACAGGTAGAAATAGAGAGATCGATAGATAGATAGATAGATATAGGTAAGTAGATATAGATAGATAGATAGATAGAAGATAGATGGACGGTACGGAACGGACGGACGGACGGACGGACGGACGGACGGAGGACGGACGGACGGACAGAAGATAGATAGATAGAAGATAGATAGATAGATGATAGATAGACAGACAAACAGAAGATAGACAGACAGACAGACAGAAAGAAAGATAGACAGATAGATAGATAGACAGATAGACAGATAGACAGACAGACAGATAGAAGATAGATAGATGAATAGATAGATATATAGATAGATAGATCGATAGATAGATAGCTAGATAGATAGATAGACAGACAGACAAAAAGACAGACAGATAGATAGATAGATAGGATAGATAGATAGATAGATAGAACAAAAAGATAGATAGATAGATAGATAGACGATAGACAGATGATAGATAGATAGATAGATAGGTAGACGGGTAGATAGATAGATAGATAGACAGAACAGACAGACAGACAGACAGATAGACAGAAGGACAGATAGATAGATAGTAGATAGATAGATAGATAGATGATAGATAGATAGATAGATGACCAGATAGACAGATAGACGATAGATCGATAGATAGATAGATGATAGATAGATTGACAGACAGGTAGACAGATAGACAGATAGACAGATAGACAGACAGAAGACAGCCAGAGCAGACAGACAGACAGGACAGACAGATAGATCGATAGATCGATTTTTACACATTTATTCTTTTATGTTTAATAATGTATTATTTCATATGAAATTGTAACAGATGGTTGATGTTATAAATATGATATTTGGTATGATAAGCCACCATGAACTCTTCTCACATTTTGAACACTAATTATAAACTTTATAACAGAATCACAGAGACCATTCGGCGTGTCATTGTCTCTGATTCCTCACTCTGGCATTTAATTCAATACACCTGTAATTAAAACGCTGCGTCGGCATACATTTAAGCCAGCTGGTGAAAACTTAGCTGAAATAGCATACACTATGTTCAAAATAATATTTGTAATTTTTAAAAATGTCATTAAAACCACATAGTGTTTCCCCCCCCTTTTTAAACACAATAAGTTGGTCATTATCGTAGCGGACAAATCAAATAAAAGATGGGAAAACTGTTTTTGGTAATAGATTCAACACATCGGATAATTATAATTAAAATAACAATATAATAATATTTATGATAGTAGGATATGTAACGCTTTTGAGTTTACATATATTTTGAAGAATATCTTATATGTTTTTTATATATATATATATATAAATATATATATCTATATAATTCCACATAAGTAGGATAATATAAATACAACAATTTGAGGAAAAACCAAATACCATTTTTTACGGAGGACAGCATATTTGAGCGGCCAGCAGGGAGGCGTTTGCATTAAGATGAGAGGAGACAGAGCGAGCGCGAGGAGAGAGGAGAGAGAGATGAGCCGAGAGAGCGAGAGAGGAGAGCGAGAGAGAGAGAGGGAGAGAGTGGTTGTAGTAGTGAGGATGATGATGTTGGGTCTGTAGTCGCATCAGAGCACATCTCACACATTCACACAGAGGAGCTTCATAGACCGGCGAGATGTGGCGGATAGTGGCGCTCGTGGCGTGTTTACTTATGATGTCCAGTCATGTATCATCTCAGAACAAGGTAAGAAAGAGTCAACGTTGAGAATTGGGTTTGCATTTATGTGCATTTATTGAACAAGATATTATTGCAGAACTAGATCATGCAAAAAAATAAAAAAATAAAAAAATCGCTTATTCCATTACCAAACTTCACTGTAATCATGCTAATCATACTAAAACGTTTCATTCTTTTATGCACGAACTATTAAAATATAGAAAAATATTTATTTTACTCAGTTGCATTCAAAAACATAGGTGTTCAGTTATTTTTTTTATTTATTTATGTAGCCTACTCCACGCATGACATGACGTTATCAGTTGGAAGTTTAGTCTTCAGTTTAGTTCAGTTGTTTGGGATTTGGTGTTTTTATAGTTCCAATGATTATTCGCAGGGGTGGGCGCTTTGAAAGTGTTTGGATGAAACTCTTCAGCAGGGCAGACACACTGCGCGCAACGCACCTCGGGCACGAGTTCAAAGGTCTCGGGTTCTGGAGTGAAAAGATAACTCTGTCTAAAATCACACGTGCTCAATCCTGCTCCTGGAGCTTTCTCGCTGTGCTGCTCGAACTATAATCTAATACACCTGCACAGAAGAACATTCGCTTGCTCTTTCACAGCTCTTTAGCCTTAATGTTACAATTAAAAGATCACCACACAAGACGCTTTTCAAAAATGGCACTTCTTTCAGCAACTTGCAAAACGATATCAGAATTTTTTTACAAGACTGACAGTGGTTAGCCCAATACTTCTGAAAGGTTTTGAGGAACGCAAAATATATATTATTTATTATAAATATATCCTTTAGCACAATATAGGAAATCAAATGTTGCCTAAAGGTTTTTTCCAGAGGTTTCCACCCCACATAATGCCTCCAGCATCTTTTCATTTTTTTCAGTGGATGAATAATTGTTGCCAAAACTGATAGCTGGTATTACAAATAGTGTTTTGGTTGTTGCTTTAAAAAGTATAAGAAACCCCCTCCAAAATGAAGTGTCAAGCCATTATAATAATACCTTTTTTGACTGTTTGTTTGAATCAGAAAAAATAAGCTCTGATTTAATTAGCTTCCAATATTGCCAAAAACAGCTCAAATTGGCTCTATTTTTTAGCATTTGCATTTCATTTTAGTATCAGCTCTGTCTCTGATGTTTCTACTGAAATTCCTGTCGTTTATAGTGTAATTAAAATATGTATAGCCTGATAATTTGCTCTTATAAGAATTTGGTGAGAAATGTGAGAGTCCATACTGAGATCTCCCGACTTTTGATTGTCTCTTTGCAAATCTGAGGGCTCTTTTTTTCAACTCTAGAGGAGATCACATGTTTTTTGTCCTCAGGAGAAAGATCTTTAAAGGAGAAATCTTCATTTGTTCTTTATTTCATCTTATTACTGTCTAGTAGAAATGCTCAATATATTTTTTCCCTAAGAGTGCCTGACATTTTCAGGTAAACCACAAGACGTTGAAACACAGGTGTGTTTGAACTGAACCCAGGATGGTAGCAGACCTTAGCATCCTAAATCAAGGGTTTGAGTAACATACAGTAGAGAAAAAGTGCAGAGACATCTGAAAAAAATCCAGCAAGACAGCAGCTTTTGAATCCATCGTGAAGATTTCCAGTAACCTTCCATTATAATCTCCACTCCAAACTCCAAATGTATTTTCTGGTGACATCTTCAAAGTTTTTCAATTGTTCACCCCAATTGTTCACATTGCACCTAATGAGAAATGTTTACCACTTCATTGGAAGCTTTTCTTTAAGCCCTTCCAGCTGTGACGGACTGATGAAAGGCTGATGTGTGCACAGAGAAAGTCACTTCGGCTGAAACGGTTGATTTACCACGAATAAAACTGCACATGAGAAAACGACACTGAGACGTCATGACGCATCAGGAGCCGCACTTATCACAGGTCACACGGCTCGCCGGAGAGGACGACAGGGCCCCAATCCTCACTGTTGTTGGATTTTTTCAATTTCATTCCTTCCACAAAAATACCTGTTCTGAGTTTTGATGAAAATGTGAGTGTTTTCGCTTAAAAACAGAGAAGAAATTTCTAATTTCAAATAACATTTTCCCATGAAAAGCCCAATGCCATGATACTAGGGTGTTGCCAGGACATTGTTATATGGTTACTAGGATGTTGTGAATGTTTTTTGCACATTGCTAAGCAGTTTTGTAGGTGGTTGCTGACTGGCCAAATCTCTGATATTCTGGTCTCTAGATATGGCTCATAACTTCAATGTAAGCAATAATAATACTTGTGCTTACTTTAAACGAATAGTTCACCAAAAATGAAAATTTGCTGAAAATGTACTCACCTTCAAGCCATCCAAGATGTAGATAAGTTTGTTTCTTCATCAGAACAGATTTGGAGAAATTTAGCATTACATCACTTGCTCACCAAAGGATCCTCTGTAGTGAATGGGTGCCATCAGAATAAGAGTTTAAACAATTGATAAAAAACATTAAAATTATCCACACGACTCCAGTCCATCAATTAACAAGCTAATAAAGCTGTATTTCTTTTAAAAAAATCCATATTGGCGTTTGGACACACAAGTGCATAATCCATAATAATGCATCTTCTAGTGGAAAAATCCATCCACTGTTGTCCTCTCACATCAAAATAAAGTATTGTGTAATGTTCTGACTTTGATGGATTTGTTTCTACAACCTGGCAACGTTTTTCTCGTAACAGCGGTTAATGATACCGCTAGGGGTGGTGTTGATCACTTGTGATGTTTTTATCAGCTGTTTATACTCAGTCTGACGGCACCCATTCAGAGGATGCATTGGTGAGCAAGTGATGTAAGGCCAATAATGAAAAACTAAGTAATCACATCTTGGATGGCCAGCACATTTCATTTTAGATGAACTATTTTTTACAATTGCAGTAAAGGGGTCGTCCACTTAAGAAATCCTCAAGGTGCTAGAGAGGTTAGAAAGAAGAAAAGACGTAAAAGTCACATGCTTCTAAATCCTGGCGTACATCCCAATTGATACTGATGTAGCTCAATTAGCCTAAATCCTCAGTTAAGTGGAAGGACGAAAAGCCAGTGCCTTCATCGCTGGGCATTCCAGAGATTTGACTAGAAGCAGGTTACTCACGTTCTCTACTTTAATCTGTCCTCTCTTTGTGAATTTACATTTCCCAGAGTTCTCAACAGTGTTAATTTCATCTGCTGGGTGAATCACGGTTTGTGCATTTATCAGAGCATGTATGTGTGCCACACGGGGTTTGAAGCATATTCCCGTTTTTGGGCTCCTGTCTGATCAGTGTTGCATCAAAATCTGTCACCTGTGATGGTGGTTAGTTCCCTGTGTCACAGTCCTGAGCTTGATATGAGGCAACAAAAATAATCTGACCGTAATTCAGCTTGTACAGAATAGACAAAGTTTGGAGTCGTAAGATTTTTTTTTTCAGGATGCAGAAATTGGATCAAAAGTGACAGTAAAGACATGTATAATGTTACAAACGATATCTATTTCAAATAAATGCTGTTCTTTTGAACTTTCTATTCATCAAAGAATCCTGAAAGAATGGATCAGCACAGTTTTTCACACAACTAATTAAAGTGCAGCACTACAGTTTTTAATATAAGAAATGTTTCTTGAGTAGCAAATCAGCATATTGGAATGATTTATGTAGGATCATGTGACACTGAGTAATGATGCTGAAAATTCAACTTAGCATCACATGAATACTTCCATTTCAATTAATTCCAATGAAGGTTTTTTTAATGCAATAATATTTTACAATTTATTCAAATATTTGTACATGGCAAAAAATACTTCTAATCAATTAGTTTTTATGCTTGTAACAAGTGGAAAATCTGTCAGTGGAACAAAACATGCAGAATCGTTTTAAGATTGTATCTTAATCTAAACCTTGCACAGGTAAAAATATCATATTTTACAGTAGTATTGAATAGTTTACTCAAGAATGAAAAAATCTGTATTTATTTAATTACCTTCATTTCGTTTCAAACCTGCACGCTGTTTAATTGTGCTATATGATTTAAGAGTTGCAGCGAAGACTATTTTCATTTGATAATGACTTGAATTGGGGTTGTTCCTCACACAAAGCTGTATGACTTCATAAGAATTTTAATATAGTGCATTTAGACTACCATGCTACTTTTATTGTGCTTTCGGAATGTTTAAATATAGTGTAAATAACACATATTACTACAATATACAGTAGTTCTATCTGTATCTTAACTCAATATAGCTATTAATTCTTGGGAATTTGTCATGCTGCCAGCATCTCAGTGGAAGAAATGCATCCCTGCTGAGGAAATCAGAGTGGATTCGCTTATTTTAGCACAACACAGCTGACACTTGCCCTCTGTTTGTTTGGACTTCGGTTGCTATCCTAAACATGGCAGATAATAGCTGGGAAAGGGGGACGGTACATCCACGGTGACATGACATTGGCTAATTATATTCTAAATAAATCGCCATCTATGTCAATAGACTGATGCCTCAGAAAGATCCAAACACACAGAAGTGTGGGGCAATATAATAAATAACATGTTCGAACAGCTAGTTAGCTCATAAATCACCCACATGCCCTTCACAACCACATTTTCAGACGTGCAGATCAAGCAATAAGATCTTCCTCATGCTTTAAATTACCAAAACTGGCAGGGTGTGATGATGTGTGTTTCTATTTGTTTTTACAGAAGGTCTCAGAATTGCTGAAAAGGATATAAGTAACCCAAGATGTTAAACCTTCACACAGGTTTACATTTGTGAAAAGTGGGGACATCCCATAGGCGTAATGGTTTTTATACTGTACAGACCGTATATTCTATTGCCCTACACCAACCCTACCCCTAAACCTACCCCTTACAGGAGACTTTGTGCTATTTCAGATTTTCAATACACTCCATTCTGTGTGATTTATAAGCGTTTTGAAAAGTGGGGACATGGGGTAATGTCCTGAAAAGTCACCTTCTCCTTGTAATACCTATGTCATACCTTTGTCATTATACAAATTTATGTCCTCATTTGTCACAAAAACGCGTACACACATATACACACACACACACCCACATACACACACAAACACACACACACATATAACCTGCAAGAAATTGACTAAATGCATTTATACTTCCTTTTAACAGTATCTAAATCGATCTGAATTAGGACACACTTTGTATGTGGTTTTCTGTTCTCAGAGGTCAAAGGTCACTCTGTTGAAACCATCTGCTTGTTTTCCACTCAGTCAACTGACAATAATGGCCCAGAAGACAGATGAACGGTAACTCTGTAACCCTAAAGATGGCGTATTCTACAGCTCATGTGACTGATTTACTCATGTTAACACAGACTAGTTGATTTTAGACTGGGCTGTTGAAGCTGAAAGGTTGAGAAAGGATTCTGTGTTGTTGGATTTGGGTTTATATGATTAACAGCAAAAGTACGAAAAAAGTTCGCCATATGACGAAACACTAATGACATTTTAGTAATTGAGTAACAATGGACACGTGGAGCTTGGAAAGAAGAAAGGTCATAGGTCACTGTGGCACTGGTGACCTCTTGACCTGAAACTTTCATATCTTATGTCAAGAAGTCAGCAGTTAAACGTGCTGATCAATAAACTCATGCCTAAGGTTGACTTGAGACTGACCTCTATTTAGAAAAAAAAGGACATTTGAATGTCTTTTAGGTGAGGGTGAGTGTATCAAGCCTACTCCTCCTGTAGTTCTCTACAGAGAACTAAAGTGTGCTAAGTTTTGACTGAAGTGACACTGAAGTAGGCCATGATGTAATTTCCTTCACTTTCTATCCATTTCCTTTTCAGATCTTCGGGGAGGAACAAGTCCGCATGACAACAGAGGGATCCGACTGCCGCTGTAAGTGCATCATGCGGCCCTTGACCCGGGACGCATGCGCTCGCTTGCGGACAGGAAGTGTGCGCGTGGAGGATTTTTACACGGTGGAGACGGTGAGTTCCGGAGCCGACTGTAAATGTTCCTGCATGGCTCCGCCCTCCTCTCTCAACCCCTGCGAGAACGAATGGAAGATGGAAAAACTCAAGAAACAAGCACCAGAACTGCTCAAAGTAGGCCTCGTTCACTTTTTACTTTTAAAATACATCCCTTATTCAAATTTACCATAGATAACAATAATTGAATTTATTTCATGCCCTACTGGCAAATAGTTGATTCTTGTTTTAAAAATAAATATCAGCAATTTGCAAATGGTAAGCAATGCACATTTCTAGCTTATACCATTTGCAAATTACTGATTGTTTCTTTTATGTCCTCCAAAAAAAAAAGTTTTTATCTTAAGCAGTTTTGCGTAAATTTAGTTCATTTTTATTTTGTGTTTATATGTTTTACTGAACAGTAAGACAAAAATACTGATTAAACAAAAGATATTTGCAGTATTTAACCGTTTATTTAACCGTTATATAAATATAATAACTATAATAAATTGTATTTAAAAATGGAAAAAAGTCAAAAACGTAGCCTAAACATATTTACAAACTCTAACTATAATATAAACTACACAGTTGTATTAAAAATGAATATGTTGATTTAGTACTACATCCAGGGCCGTTTCTAGGCATAGGCAAGCTAGGCGGTCGCCTAGGGCGCCACCAGCTGAAGGGGCACCAATGAGCGCACGTACTGGCACTTTTATCAGGGTTGTGATAAAGAGTGGCACGGTCACCCTGAAATATGACTGCCGCCCCCACTGGATCCCCCAACATTATTGGGCTAGAGTACTGCCAATCTGACGATGCCTGTATGCCACTGGATCAGAGTGCTTGTCAATTGCTGCCTGATTGTTGCATGCAAAGTTTGCATTTGGAGCGCTCAACAACGCCATTAGATCAGTGGGCTCTGTCAGTGCTTTGGCAAGGTAACACTTTTTTTTTTGCCATGCAATAAAGCTAAGTTCAAAGGGCAATTTAAAATATTGGTACAGTAAATAAAGTGCACAAAATCAGTATTTTGTTTAGGCAGTATTTGTGGCACTTTTGTGGCACATTTGCCCAAATATTTGTGGCAGATTTGTCCAAAAAGTGAGCGTTTTTTGCGCCAATGCATTGTTAAAGGATCAGCGTGTCATGTAATATTCCCATATAAACTTTAACATCCAATTAAAAAATATTTGTATAGTAAAATTCGCTAATTCACGAGATCAATACATCCTTTATTAGACCGCTTTGTCGAGTTAAATGCATCCTTACGGAGGTGTCGAAATGCTGAATCAATTCATTCACTTCCAACAGCGCTTAATGAGAGCAGCGTCATAGAGGGCAGAGCGTCACGTTATTTAAAGGGGAAGTTAACACGTTAACGAGTAGCAAATGATTAAGTAGCTGCATTGGTTACTTTTATGCCACTGATAAAGCTTTTATATGTAGTTTGGGGTAACAAAGGGGTTTTATAGGTTTGACTGAAATAATAATGCAATAACTGACACTTTAAATCAATGTTTCAAGAAACAACAACAAAAAAAAATGAACAAAAAACAGATAAAGACAAAAAAGTAGCCATTGATAATATCTAAACAATATGTAGTAGTATAGTATATAGTATCCAAATCAAAAAAGTAATAAAATTAATTAATGTGTGATTTATGTGTAAATTATGTACAATGTCTTAGCCACTAGGGATTGTTACATAGGGCTATACAGGCATCTAGTGGCAACACAATGATTTTACAGATACTAAATTGTGCAAAATGTTCATCTTAACAGTCAATTTACAAATAATGCATTCAGATTTGTGGAACTCAATGCAATGAATCTCCACAAATTAGTGTCGTTACTATGACAACAAATTTGAATGTGACAAAGAACTGGGTCTGAAAATAATTTATTACTGTATAATATATATATATATATATCATATATAATATGAAATAATTTTTTGGGGGGGCAAATAGGGATTTCGCCTAGGGCGTCAAATTGGCTAGAAACGGCCCTCTGACCTCATATACTACAAAAGAATATAGGTATAGTTAATACATATTTACTATAGTAAAACCATGGTACATTTTTGTAAGGATGGCCTAAAAATTGTGACTTTTTAATTTAACGTTACAGATCCTTGCTAAAAACTACCACTTGACTCATTTAAACAATATATTATTGGTCTATTAATCAACTTCTTCAATGATGATGCTCACTCTATAACTTCAGTCTGTCATATATATGTTCTACTGCAATCTACTACCCAGCTAACAGGGAACATGGATAATGTTCTGGAATGGTTCTTCCAGTTACATTAACTAAAATTTTATCTGATCTATAAAGTGTTCACAAAATATTAGCACCAAAATGTTATTTGTAAATCATTCACGGAATGTTTTTTTTTTTGGATGCTCCTGTAACTTTTTTAAATGTTACTGTTTGTTTCAGAACGTCCAGGGAACATTCAAAAGTAACATTCCCATAATGTTTACAAAAATGTACAATGGAATGTTGCCTTAACATTCATATAACCAAGAAAAAAAAACAATGAAGGAAAAAATTAAAATCTTGGATTTTTCAAAAAATTTATGTTTTGAACATTTAGAGAACATTCACAAATAATGTTTTCATAACTTAATGGGAACATTAGCAAAACATTCTTAGAACATACAGTATTTTTGTTACCTGGGTAATGGACGTTACTGATATGCTTCTATAAGAATACATCACTGATGCACAACTGTGACATAACTTGAAGAGAAGCAGGAAAGGAAGTGCTCTTTTTTAGGTTAACAGCACACTGATTCACTAGAGAATGTTGGACGGCAGAATTCATGTATGTGGCGCACGTGTTCGCAAGTGTGTTTTTATAGCACCTGTCCTCTTTCCTCTGCACCATTCCTGTCTGGTTCACTCTTTCCGTCTTTTTTCTATCCATCTGTCTGAGCGTTCCAGTCCATATCTCCACATTACACACACACACACTGAGAGCCACGTGACAATCCCGCCAGGTTTGGTTCTGCATTACTACAGCTCTGCTAAAGGCCTCAAAATCTTTCGGAAGCCTTTAGCCAGTAGTTAAACACAATGGTTTTAATATTTCCACCTCAAACATTTGCTGATCTTGTGCTGTTTAGCTCCAAACATGTGGCTCTGTTTTGACCTCGCTGAAGTTTCTTCATTTCTGTTGATGCCACATGAAGCCATAAATAACCATGACAGTCAAGCTGTTATACGACTGAACTCTCTGCAGCACGCATCAACAATAAGCATATGAGGAATTCACTCTCATGACGAAAAAAACTACTCCCGTTTATCTTTTTCCTGTTAAATCCAATCTAGTTTTTTTTTCTGGTCTACATTCTTAAAAATAGAGAACAGACGTTATAAACAATAATAAATGTTATAAATAAACGCTCTTCCAGTAACGATAATAGAACGTTTCCAAAAAGTAACCAATAACCTTTTTGGAATGAAAGGTTTCCTTGGATGTTAAAGGTTCTTCACGGAACCTTCAATAATTTTTCTGGTAAAGCTGGTTGACCAGAGTAGGAATATATTAGTTATTATATAACTGCAAACATTATTGCAGATTCACGAAACCCAATCTGCTTTGTTAACCTCCAAACTAATTTTCCACTGATGTTTGAAAGTCGCCTGTCTCTTTGCGTGCAGCTGCAGTCCATGGTGGACCTTCTGGAAGGAACTCTCTTCAGCATGGACCTTCTCAAAGTTCACTCGTACATCAATAAGGTGGTGTCTCAAATGAATAACCTGGAGGAGGTGAGTGTGATTGTACTGCCGAGTGTGTGTGAACATTAATGAGTCGTGGCTGGATTTAACTGGACTCGGGACATTCTGTAGCTACCCACAATGCTCTGGCTAAAGTTATTATCCGTTATACCGCTCCACTTTGGCTTGAGGGATGGGAAAATAATGTGCGCGTAAGAAACAGCAGGACAGAGAGAGGAAATGTCCAAAGGAAGAAAACCACAGTCATGTAATAGTCACACTTATGTACTGTTTTTATTTCCAATTAAATTTTGCTCATTATCGGGTAAAGCTGGGCCGCAAAAGATTTCCAGCATGTACACTGTGGTTCATTATCAAATACCTGAGTCCACTAGTGAAAAATGCTTAGTTTTGACTTTTGAATTGATGTGACATGTGGCCAAGTATGGTGACCCATATTTGGAATTAGTGCTCTGCATTTAACCCATCCAAAGTGCACACACACAGCAGTGAACAAACACACACACACACACCGTGAACACACACCCGGAGCAGTGGGCAGCCATTTATGCTGCGGCGCCCGGGGAGCAGTTGGGGGTTCGGTGCCTTGCTCAAGGGCACCTCAGTCGTGGTATTGAATTGAAGGTGGGAGAGAGCGCTGTACATTCACTCCCCCCACCTACAATCCCTGCCGGTATGAGACTCGAAAAGTTCTACGACTTCGAGTCCGACTCTCTAACCGTTAGGCCACGACTTCCCCACTTTTGCCATTCAAAAAAAAATTCAATTTCAGTTTCAAAAAAGAATTGTAAGATTATTTTGTTTTCCCAAGAAATTAATACTTTTATTCAGAAAGAATGCAGTAAATAGACCAAAAGTGACAGTAAAGACATTTACAAAAGATCTCTATTACTTCAAACAAAAGTTGTTCTTTGAATCCAGCTTTCAAAGAACCCTGAAAGAAAATGTATCACATTTTTACATTTGAAAAATATTAAGATACACTACTGCTTTCTACATTGATAATAATCAGAAATGATTCTTGAGCAGCAAATCGGCATATCAGAATGATTTCTGAAGGATCATGTGACACTGAAGACTGGAGTAATGATGCTAAAAATTCAGCTTTGCATCACAGAAATAAAATTACATTTTGAAATATATTCAAATAGAAAACAGTTATTTTAAACTTTAATAATATTTCACAATATTACAATATTTTTACTGTATTTTTGATCAAATAACTGCAGTGTTTGTGAGCATAAGATCATTATTTCAAAAACATTTTAAATCATATTCCAAACTTCTGAATTGTAGTGTGTAGCATTGTATTATAAGCATAACAGTTTGAGTGAAAAGATGAACATTTAAGTTTATGCAGATGTATTAATGCAAATATTTTTAGTGTAGTTGTGTGATTTAAAGTTGTGCATCTCGTCTAGATGATAAAGATGAACCTCTCTCGGGAGAATGACTTTGTGAGAGACAGTGTGTCGACTCTGACCAACCAGCTCCGGCAGTATGAGAACCATTCTGACATCATGATGAGCATAAAGAAGGAGCTGTCCAATCTGGGCCTTCAGCTGCTGCAGAAAGACTCGGGCCCTAAAAGCAAAGCACAGGTAATGGTCATGATCCTCATCTATGACTTTGGCCGTTTGAGTTGATTATGTTAAAAAGATTAAAAAACTGAAGTTCTAGTTAATTTGCTATGCTGGAAATGGAAGTCAAAGTTGAGATCGTTGCAGAGTGTGCTCTGGTAGTATATAGAAAAAAATATGCGTACTGTGTGCAATTGTAATAGGAGACATACTTATATAATTACATACAGTATATGTAAGTGTTTATGGAGTTTTTGGGATGAGATCTCTAACATCTGTTGAGTTAGACATGCATTATATTTGTAGGAAACACTGGGGACAAATATCAAAGATGCTTCAAAGTTTCCAGCAAAGAAACCAGAAAAAGGGAAACCTCCACCAAAGCCAGTAAAGGAAAAGCCGGCCAAGCCGAAGAAAGAGACCACAAAACCTAACAAACCCGGTAAACCAGAGCAAACAGAACTGCCCAGTAAAACCAAACCATCACAGAACCAGCCAGGACTCATCCGGGGAATCACATACTACAAAGCCACCAAAACTGACGAGACAGGCAACCAAAAAAGTAAGACACAGCCAATTAATTTCTATATAGCCAAACCGTACCCCAAAGGATTTGGCATTAAGTAAATACATTATAATTACTTATCAGATTTAGTCAGATTGTGGGGACAAATGTTCACCAGTTTTGCCCACAAAAGTTTAGATATGTCACACACACACCCAGAAACACACATTCTTATAGAGACAAACTTGTTTCCTTTGTGTTCCCCATAGAAGCACAGCTGCTTGTATCCACGCCAGTTCAGACACACACTTAATTTGATATTAGGACAGACACACTCTCATAACCCAAAACACATGTGCACACATTCATATCAACACAGCCAATAAACTAATAGACAGTAAACAAACAGACAATAAACCACTTCATCTGTTGAAAATGCGAAACTGTTTTCTGGTAGTATGACAAGGACTTACATAGATCTGGCATATGATTATTAATATGCCAACTCGTGCACACACATGCACAAACCTGCCCATTTGTTATCAGATGTGAGTATACAGTTCATAATAAGAGCAGAATAAATTATGAAATGAATTGGCTGTATCATATGGAAGCTTATTTCCACCACGCAATAAAAAAATCAACTTTTTATCTCACAATTCAGACATTTCTTTCTCGCAGTTTTTAGTTTATATCTCACAATTCATATTTTTTATTCATATGTAAACTCAGAAGTGTAAGATATAAACCTGCAATTCTTAGAAGAAAAGTCTGAATTATGAGATAAAAAGCCACAATTTAATATTTTTTTTTATTCTGTGGAGGAAATTAAAGAATGATTTAAAAATATCAAAAATATAAATTATAAAAACATTAAATAAAAAAAAAAAATTTGTTTGTGAGACGTAAAGGTAGAAATCTGAGAAACAGTTCTAAAGTAAAAACTATGAGAGGTAAAGACGAATTCTGCAGGATAAAAGTCAGAATTGAAAGATGTAAATTCACAATTACGAATTTATAACGTACAATTGCGAGATATAAACGTGTAATTCTTAGAAAAAAGTCAGAAATGTGAGATATAACCTCGCAATTGAGAGAAAAAAGTCTAAATTGTTACATTTTTATTCCAAGATGGAAATACGTTTCCATAGGATCAAAATACTAACACAGAGAGATATACTTTATGTAAATCTGCCAGATGAAGTTATATTTTTATTACATTTTCCATTTGAGGATGCCCTTAAATGTCCTCAAAAGGAGGTTTTGTCAGATTTGTCTCTCTTTTGGGGATATTTTTGGTCCTAAACTATAGCCAAGTACATACACACACTGGAGTCTCAGTGAAACTGGATCTCAGGATCTTGGGACTTGATGATCCAGCACTCACATTAACAGGATACAAGTGTAGGACGCCAGCCAGAGAGTGACTTTAGAGTCTGAAATGATAGCCAACATGCGCTAATGAATTGGCTTCAGTTTCTGATGCACACATGACATTCATATCGGCTGCAGGGTGTCTACAAAAAACAGCCAAATGTCTCCAATTCAACAGTGTTTCCATTCATATTGCGCCTCACTTCCTGTTTAAGCCCTAAATGTGTTCCTCTTGCCTGACGGTCTCCATGGTTACCGCCGTTTGCTTGGCAGTGTGATTGCGGCAACACTTTTTTTCTTTGAATTATACAATAACGTTGCTGAAAGCACCCCAATGGATGTCGTCTATAGTGACATGTAATGCGGTCTGATCTAATCTTGTGTTATCCATAGGCGTAACCTAATCGCTGCTTCCCAAATTGGGTCCCGACTACTTCAGTGCATGCTAGAAACAATCACAAGGAATTTGATTAAAGCATAACTTACTGTAAACGAACGGCACTTAGATTAGTCTGTACACTAGCACTTTGGAAATGTCTCACGTTGCAGTTTTGGTTTACAGATAAAAACACAAAATTAAGTTAAGTTTTAAAAATCTAATGTGCCACTGTGTCAATCTTCAAACCTGTAGGTTTTATTCTGCATACCATTTAAAGTTGGATGTTGGATATTTAACAATATGAAAAGATATTCAAGATTAGGGGGATAAAATGTCAAATTAAGACCGGTGGTTACAGTCCAAGAGACGTTGTTTAAAGAAACCTTTGATTTGCAGGTGTACGATTATCAAAAGAGGATCACTTTCAGTTTTAATGCACTTCTCTGCAACTGTTTGCTAAAATGGTTTAATGCATGGAGTTGGACTCGACTACGTATGCATTTTTTTTTTTTTAAAGGGGTCCTATTATGCTCTTTTACAAAGTCTTGATTTTGTTTTGGGGGTGTACTAGAACATGCTCTCATGCTTGGTGGTTCGAAAAACGCATTATTTTTCACATAATTTACATTATTAAAATACCCTTCTCCCCATCCTGGCACAAACGGCTCGATTAGTTCCGGCTTTGATGAAGGTCCGCCTTCCGAAAAACAAAATGTGTTGTGATTGGTTAGCTGTCCCAGTGCGTTGTGATTGGCGAACAGCTTAGACGGTGTTTCAGTGCTGCCACGCCCCTTGCTCCGTCTTTCAACAAAAACTTTTTGGCGAATCCGGCAGGCACTGTACTCCCTCATGTTGTGGAAGCTGTCCTCAGTAAAATGCGCAGCACACAATAGCAAATTGGGGTTATAATGCTCAGGGACAGAGTTAAAAAAAAAATTGCAACCACTGTTTCCTGACATCATCCGCTTTCGGAAGCCCAAACAAAGACGTTTGGGCACGGAGGTGAAAAAAAACAGTGTTTCAGGCGGTCGCACACCGGACGAGAAGCGCAGCGTTGCGTCGCGCCACGTCTTTAAAATTCAAATACTTTATTTTCTATGAGTGTAGGCACACCGGCGGCACCGTTCGGCATCTGTCCGCGGCGCCCAGCTACGTCGTGTTGTACTTGTAAGAATTGTTCTAGACATGCCGAAAATACAGCACAGCACAGCAGCTCTTCTTCTTTGTTTTCTCTGATGCACTAACTCTGCAGCAGCACTTCTTCTTCATCGTCTCGTCTGATGCACTCACTCAACCAAGCGTTCTAACCACAACCTCGCCCCTCCCCACCCCCCAACCATTCGAATTTCTGTAGGCGGGAATTATTTTTAATGATATTCTAATGGGCCGCTTTGTGATATCACAAAGCCCGGAAAACAAACGCTGTAGTCCAAACGAGCCGTTCGTTGTAGTTCTTGAAAATAATTTTTTTTTAAACGAAATATCTCCCTTTGGAGTGGACTTTGAGATTTGTAAGATGGGAGATCTTTTTTATGCCCAAACATACACACTACACACTGACTAAAATTAAAAAAGTGAAAAAGCATAATAGGACCCCTTTAACGTTGGAAAGACTACTCAACCAGTCATGTCAGGTTTATATTGTCAATGCTGGAAAATGACATATACCGCTGCTTCATATACTCAGAAGTACACATTCTTGTGGCTGCTAAAGGAGCGCAATAATGTCTGAAATGACCGGGTTAGAAGAAGTAACGGTTATTTAATAATCACGACAGGTCTAGTGTAAATAGTATTTATTGCTATTTGTACTTTTTATGTCTGGTTCTCAAACCCTTGGGAAAAAGGTAAAATGGGTTTTCAAACTTCTTTTCAGAGGTGCAGACTAGTAACTGAGATGCAAAAACTTACAACCGAAAACACCATTTCACAAACTTTTTGCTAATTCTCTGTGGATGATTTTGAGTAAATTTTGAGTCTTAAATTTGATAAGTTATCATGTGTTTCAAAATTTAGTCTTTGACAAGCTACAATAAAGGATCTTGTTTTTTTTTTTTTTTTTTTTACTGGACTCTTTGCTGTTTTTCAAAGTGTTGGTTTCTGGTGAATTGCATGGAAACCAATGGTGAGTCAATCTGACCCCATCACAACTGATGGAACCAAATTTGTACATCCTTTCTAAAACACATCTATGTGTTGAAACCTTGCATGCACATTCATAAATGTGTTCAAAATGTGTCAAAGTTACAAAAATTAAAGGAAAAAATATATATTTTAGCCAGTGTCTTGAGCAGTTTAAAAATCAAATGTGGATTAAATTGATTGCATATTTCCAAGTTGGAAATCCTGACGTTCCTGTAACACAGCATTAGTCAGAGTAGATGCCCAGTATGGTGTTTCGATTCCCAGGGAATGCATGAACTGATCAAATGTTTACCTTGACAGCAATGTATGTTATTGTGAATAAAATAATTTGCTAAATGTATATAGTGTCTTTAGATCCTAGGTCACTTCTACTTTTCATAATCTGTGCTTCATGTTTACTGAATGTTCATTGTTAGCTATAATTGTGAAGTTACTTTTTTTCTCAGTGTTTCATCAGTTAAAACAAACTGTACCTCAGAAGCCTTGTTTTTGTTCATGTCAAATTGAATATGGCGTCTCCTGTGACTAAGGTCTATTTAACTTTGTTAGCGAGTCTTGGCTATTGGGCTGGATTTGTTTGACTGCATGGTTTAAGATAATGCATAACAGAGCTGTGATGGAGATTCAGTATGATCTGTCCTGACAGGAATGTAAAGTCAATACAAAACCCGGCGGACCGAGCGCAAGTCAAGTAAATATGTTCTAATAAACATAAATTACTTTTACTATTAAATGCAGTTTATTTATGTCGTCCCACCCTGTGATCGAATGTACAGTAATTGAATCCAGCCTCTTGTTAAATATAGCTTTCCCACAATCCTGTGCCACCCCAGCAGGTGCACTACCACGGCAAATATGACAAACCCTGGTGAGATTGAGTGTGTTATACAGTATGCTCGACGTGAGAAACCAGGTGTGTTCATATTGTTGGAGAGCAGTTTGGCAAAATACTCAAACGTCAACTTATAAATACTTTGATTTTAGATGGAAGTCATCTTGTCCTGGAAGTGTTGACTAATAGAAACTAATTTAAAACTCATACTTTGACATGTCAACAAGTTTTATTGGGATTATAATGTTTCCAGAGACTTCATATACCCACACAGAGCAGGCGTAGGAAATAAATAGGTCTGTACTTGCCTAGAATCTGCTCTTGTCTATTATTTCAGAATCTGTCAATTCATATGCAATACCAGTCAAAAGTTTGGAATAATGAAGTTTTTTTTAAGTCTCTTATGCTTACCAAGGCTGCATTTATTTTGATAAAAAATACTGTAAAAACAGTAATATTCTGTAATATTTTTACAATTTAAAAGAACTGTTTTCTATTTGAGTATATTTTTAGATTGTAATATATTTCTGTGATGCAAAGCTGAATTTTCAGCACCATTACTCCAGTCTTCAGTGTCACATGATCCTTCAGAAATCATTTTAATATGCTGATTTGCTGCTCAAGAAACACTTCTTATTATCAACAGTTAAAAACTGTTTTTGCTGTTCAGTTTCTGTTTTCAGTGTTTTTCATTTAAGCGTGAAATGTGAGGGGATTTTAATCTCTCTCTGTTTTTATGTTTCTCTTTCTCAGGTGAAGAGAGACCTGATGAAACAGACACGTTGCTTGAGGTAGAGGTAGAGGAAAGTACCATATTTTCCGACACCTTAGCGACAGAGACAACCCCGGCAACTGTACCCACGACAACAACAACAACCACTCCTCCCACAACAACAACAACCCAGAGGACGACAACAACTAGAAGAACAATATACAGAGAGGAGCGACCGGCTCCAACCATTACACTAGTGTTGGACAACACCAGCAATAACTCATACATCGCAGGTACGCTAGATTTCAACACAATCTCATGGCAATTTGTAAATATTGAAAGTTTTGTCGAACTGATGGCTAATTCGGATGAATTCGTAGGAACTCATTCTTGAGTTTTCATATGATCTGCTTATGATGCCCCAGTGATGGTTACGTGAGAACTTCATGCCTACTTCTACTTTTTCTAAAAATGAATACGGAATCAACAATCCTGTAAAATCAGATTGTATTTAGAATGAAATGCATACAGTAGAAAAGAAGCATAACAAAAAATGATCCTAAACTAAAACCAAGACAAACATCTTGGTGCATGTATGTTGTTGAGCTGAAGTTCATGTCTTATTGGCAGTTAAAGAGCACAGCTGTGAAGGGACGCTGGCCTCGGTTGATCTGCCAGTCAAACAGCACAGTTACGGTAGGAATGAGGGCGCATGGATGAAGGATCCCGCTGCCAGTGTTTTTGTTTACTACCAAAATACTGTTTATCGCCACACCAACCCCCCTATACTATGGCAACAACCCCCTGTTTGTTGGATTCCGTGATACCTCGGACCCACGAGTTATTTTACCAGTTTGGGTGATTACCCTGTATTTTATTCATCCCCCACCACCCCCTTACGTATACCCGAACATCGCGACCATTATTGTGTCTGGTTGGGGTCTGCGTGACATTTGCAGGCATTTGTATACTTTTTGTGTGACTCAGACCAATTCACAGAAGACACTGAGTTTTGAATTAAAAGGTCTTCATATTGTTTTTAGGAAACAATGATAGGGTTTTTCCTTGGAAAAGGTTTGGATTTCTGAATAAATGTAAATGTGAATGGTGTCAATGTCTGTCAAGCCAGTTTGCTTTTGTGTCTGGTTGTGTGCTGCTCAGTGTGTGTGTGTGGGGCGTGTGGGTCGTCTCTCGTCTGGCTAGAGCAGTTAAGAAAGAGCCAGGGGACTTATACACGTATTTTTTCAGAGGCAACGTGGCTATTTTGATTCGCTTGGCAAGATAGCAAGATAACCAAAGGGAAAAAACTCTTTAAAGGGTTATTCACCCAAAAATGAAAATTAGCTTGTGTTTTACTTACCCTCGAAGCATCCTAGGTGTATGTGACTTTCTTCTTTCAGACGAATCCAGTCGGAGTTATATTAAAGATTGTTCTGGCTATTCCAAGCTCTATCATTGCAGTCAGCAGGTGTTGCAGTTGAACAGTCCAAAAGTAGTCAAATAAAGCTTGTGCATCCACAATAAAAGTGTCTCACATGGCTCCGGGGGGGGGTGAACAAAGGCCTCCTGTTGTGAATCGATGTGTTTTTGTAAGAAAAACATCCATATTTCAACGTAATAAACACTTTTCTTTCACTTCCGGTATCTGTCATACACGGAAGCCGTTTCAGCGCAAGGATTCACGAGTTGAAGGCCTGGCGCCGGACGCTCCGCCACGTATGGCTGCCGAGGGGACGGAGGAACTCAACAGGTTCTACTATATGGACTCTCTGGAGTGGATTTTGCAAGCTGACACGAAGCCGGGGCCTCTCAGTGCTTCTAACCATTTGAGGTGAGAACACAGGAGGATAACGGCTCCACACGAAGGCTATAGAATCTAGCGAAATGTGTTAGGGGTCGCCCAGCCCGCAGCCCTACAAATATCTGTCAGCGAGGCGCCACGAGCCAGCGCCCAGGAGGATGCAACACCTCTAGTTGAGTGAGCTCGCAACATGAACGGGCAGGGCACACCCTGTGCCCGATAAGCCAAGGTGATGGCATCCACTATCCAATGGGCCACCCTCTGCTTGGAGACGGCATTCCCCTCCTGCCGGCCTCCGTAACAGACAAAGAACTGAGGTCTTAAAGCTTTGTGTCCGGTCTACGTAGAACCTTAAGGCTCGGACGGGACAGAGCAAAGCTAGGGCTGGGTCTGCCTCCTCCGAGGGCAGCGCTTGGAGGTTCACCACCTGATCCCTGAAGGGAGTAGCGGGAACCTTGGGCACGTAGCCGGGCCGGGGCCTCAGAGTTACCTGAGAGTCAGCCGGCCCGAACTCTAGGCAAGAATCGTTGACCAAAAATGCATGTAGGCCCCCTACCCTCTTGATGGAGGCCAATACCAGCAGGAGCAAAGTCTTCATTGAGAGGAACTTCAGCTCCACTGACTGTAAAGGCTCAAACGGGGCCTGCTTTAGTGCCGTGAGCACCAGAGTCAGGTCCCAAGAGGGTATAGAGAGGGGGACGTGGAGATTTTAGCCTTCTCGCCCCCCTAAGGAACCTGACGACCAAGTCATGCTTCCCCAACGAGCTCCCTTCTACGGGGTCGTGGTTAGCAGCAATCGCGGCGACATGAACTTTAAGGGTGGAGGGAGACAGACTTCGCTCCAGCCCCTGCTGCAAGAAGGACCGCACAACTCCGATCGGGCATCTCCGGAGGTCTTCCCGACGAGAAGAACACCACTCAACGAACAGATTCCACTTCAAAGCGTAAGCGTGTCTAATAGACGGCGCTCTCACTTAAGTGATGGTGTCACTACCTCTTGGGGTATGTCACTTAGAACCTCCGCTTCCCGTCCAGGGACCAGACATGAAGTTTCCAGAGGTCTGGACGCGGGTGCCAAAGGGTGCCCCGTCTCTGAGTCAGTAAATCCTTCCTCAGAGGAATTGGCCAGGGAGGGGCTGTCGCGAGGAGCATTAGTTCCGGGAACCAGGTCCGGGTAGGCCAATAGGGCGCCACCAGCAGGACCTGCTCCTCGTCCTCCCTGACCTTGCACAGCAAATGTGCCAGAAGGCTCACTGGGGGAAAACGCATACTTGCGAAGGCCCCGCAGCCAGCTATGTGCCAGTGCGTCCGTGCCGAGTGTCCCCTCGGTCAGGGCGAAGAACAAATGGCAGTGAGAGGTTTCTGGAGAGGCAAACAGGTGTACCTGAGCGGCTCTGAAACGTCCCTAAACCAGCTGGACTGTCTGGGGATGGAGTTGTCATTCTCCTGGGAGCGCAGCTCGAGACAGCTCGTCGGCTGCCCGGTTGAGCAGCCCAGGAATGTGAACAGCACGAAGCGACCTCAGATGCTTCTGACTCCAGAGGAGGAGGTGGCGGGCGAGTTGCGATAAGCGACGGGAGCACATACCACCTTGTCGGTTGATGTACGCAAAAGTCGCCGTGTTGTCCGTTCGGACCAGCACATGCTTGCCTCATAAGCACCCTTTGAGACGGCTCAAGGCAAGGTACACTGCCAGCAACTCGAGGCAGTTGATGTGCCAGTGCAGTCGGGGCCCCGTCCAAACCCCTGACACTGCAAGCCCGTTGTACGTGGCCCCCCAGCCGGTGGTTGAGGCATCTGTGCAAACCACAGCATGCCTGGAGACCTGCTCCAGGGGCACTCCTGCCCGGAGGAACGCAAGGTCTGACCACGGGGTGAAGGTTTGGCGGCAGGCCGGTGTCACCTGGACCCGGAAGGTGCCGCGTTGCCACACCCAACTCGGGACTCGGCCATGAAGCCAGTGCTAGAGCGGTCTCATATGAAGCAGCCCCAGTGGCGTGACTGCCGCCGTGGCCGCCATATGCCCCAGGAGCCTCTGAAACAATTTCAGTGGGACCGCCATCCTGCTCTTGAATGTATTCAAGCAGTTCAACACCGACTGAGCACGTTCCTGCGTGAGGCGTGCCGTCTGTTCGACCGAATCCAACTCCATAACGAGAAAAGAGATCCACTGCGTCGGGGAGATTTTGCTCTTTTCACAGTTGACCCGAAGGCCCAACAGGCTGAGGTGTGAAGCACCAAGTCCCTGTGCTCGCACAACTGATCCTGAGACTGGGCGAGTATGAGCCAATCGTCGAGGTAGTTGAGGATGCGAATGCCCTGCTCTCTCGTGGGAACAAGGGCTGCCTCCGTAACTTTCGTAAAGACACGGGGCGACAGGGACAGCCCGAAGGGCAGGACCTTGTACTGGTATGCCCGCCCCTCGAACGCAAACCGCAGGAATGGCCTGTGGCGCGGAAGGATCGAAACATGAAGTACGCGTCCTTCAGGTCGATCGCTGCGAACCAGTCTTGGGGACGGATACACCTGGAAATGCATTTCTGCGTGAGCATCTTAAACGGGAGCCTGTGAAGGGCCCGGTTCAAAATGCGCAGATCCAAGATGGGTCTCAACCCACCACCTTTCTTGGGTACAATAAAGTAAGGGCTGTAAAACCCCGACCTCATATCGGCTGGAGGGACCGGCTCTATCGCGTCCTTCGCCAGTAGGACTGCGATCTCTGCACGCAAGACAGGGGCATCTGCTGCTTTCACTGAAGTAAAGTGGACGCCCCTAAACTTGGGAGGGCGCCGGGCAAACTGAATCGCATAGCCGAGCCTGACGGTTCGACGGAGCCATCGAGACGGCCTGGGTACTCTAGCCAGGCTCCAAGACGCCGCGCAAGTGGCATCAACGGAACTACAGGCGTACCCGCAGTGGGGCAGCGTGAAAGAACGCAGGGACCCGGCCCGGGCATCTCTTTGCCGGTCCGAGGCGGGGTCTGGGTGTGTGCAACACTGACCTGCGTTTGAGCAGAGGGTGCGTGGGTAGTCCGTTGGTTCGTCCTCCCGATCCGCCCACTGCTGCTCGCTGGCGAGAGAGGAGGGCGAGTGTGATACGACACTGGATCGTCCACAAACCCCCGTCCCCTCTGGGGACCCAAAAAAAATAGAGGAATTGCTCTTTGTCAAGAATTTGGGTACCACTGACCGCGAGGCCAGGGGCAGAAAAAAAGGAAACAAAAGATTCTCCACCCAGCCCTCCTCCGGGGGAGGGAGAGGTGCGTTCACCATTCCGAAGAGCAACTTCCTCCATATCTGGGTCGCCCGTCTCAGGGCCGCTAGCCTTTATGCTTACCGCCTGGTTTGGCGGGGGCCTGGACGGGCTGGGAGGCTGCCCTGCGGCCGGCTCCTCGGCGCAGTCTTGTTGGAGGCTGCCGCGGACGCTGCGCAGGAGCGGGGGCGGCGGCAGGGGGCCGCCCTCGGCGACGAGCGGGCTGAGGCGCTGCCGCCGGCGGCCGGGTGGGGGCAGCAGCTGCACGCCGGGGCAGGATGCCTGATGGCCTCAGTCTGCTTTTGGGCGGCGAAGAACTGCTGGGCGAAGTTCTCCACCGTATCGCCGAAAAGGCCGGTCTGGGACACAGGGACATTAAGGAACCAAACTTTGTCAGCGTCCCTCATATCAACCAGACACAGCCAGAGATGGCACTCCTGGACCACCATAGTGGACATGGCATGACCCAGAGACCGCGCCGTAACCTTCGTCGCTCGTAGCGTGAGGTCCGCCGCGTTGCGGAGTTCTCTGCGAACTTCCAGGTCGTGACCACCCTCGTGCAAGTCCCTCAGTGCCTTGGCCTGGTGTACTTGTAATAACGCCGAAGCGTGTAAGGCGGATGCAGCTTCTCCACAGTCCGTATACGCACTGCCGATCAGAGCCGACAAGTGCCTACAGGCTCGGGAGGGGAGCAACAGTTTGCCCCGCCAAGTGGTAGCAGCATTTGGACACAACTGCATCACAACCGACCGCACCACCGGGGGGACCCTTGTAACCCCCACCATCGAGGGTGGTGAGGGAGGATGAGCCACTGGGCCGGTTTCTGGCAGTAAAAGGTGCCGTCCATGACCCACCGATCTCATCATGCACTTCCGGGAAGAAAGGCACTGGAGTGGGGCCCTGAGAACCAGCGCGCGCCACCCCGAGAAACCAATCGTCCAACCTTGAGGTGTTCGGGACGCGGTGGAAGATTCCACTCGAGCCCGACTCTCTCGGCGGCCCGGGAAAGCATAGCCATTTTTTCTGGATCCGATTCAGGCATTGCTACCGTCCCAGAGGGCGGCAGCGCAGCCGAATCTTCCTCTCCAGGAAGCTCTGGCTCACCCTCTGATGCTGCAATCGACATCTGATCGTCGGGGGGAGCCTCAGAAGAAACAAGTGGTACCCCCCGGGAGGGTCCAGCCTGCTCTACTGAAAGCTCCGCTGGTTTCACAGTGCCAGCGGGTTCGGGCATCCCCGGAGGGGAATTCCTCACCGTGACCGTAAGACCAGTCCGCCCACTGCTAGAAAAAGGACGCCCCCAGCTGCCACCAGAGGGAACCCCAGATCAAGGCGGTGGCACGGGCACTCTGCCCCCTAGCAGGTAACGGAGTCCGGTCCGCAACACCGAGATGGTCATACCCCCGCAATGGAAGCATGAACCATCCACGAAAGCCACCCCAGCATGCTTCATGCCCAGGCACGAGAGGCAACGATCGTGACCATCACCCGGCGCCAGGTAACGACCGCACCCAGAAATGCACGGATGGTATGACATCTTTAAAAAAGACGCGTCTTTAAAAAGACGTTCCACCCGCGAAGCTCTTTTAGTATGGAAATTGCTCTTTTAGTGTGCTTAAGCGCACATGGGAGATGGCCGTCTGCAACACACACAAGGGTAGTGCAGCATGTTGTGTGCAACCCACTCGACACGGGAAAACCACCACCACTGAAGCGCCGTCCACCAGCACGAGAGCCCACGAAGAGCGTGCTTGACTGAAGCTTTTTCTCTACGCAGAAGGTCAGGAGCAGAACGATAGAACCGCTCGGCTCCGAAGCGAACAGCTGAATATGCGCTGCACCTGCTGCCTACGTATACTCACGCTGTGATCAGCAGCAGATGGATGCAATAATCGCATGCCAAGTGTCATTGGCTTGTTTAGTTTACACTCGAAGTTGATTGGTCCCTCTAAGCGAGATCCCAATTTCGTCGCTCATCCGACGTGACGTCGAGAGTGACCGACTGAAAGGGAACATATATGTTCATATATTTCAAATTTTGTAATTTATAGATCACTTAGACAGAGCCTGAAAATAAATTTAAAATGATATATTTTAATACATACATAAATACATTTTAAAAAATTCTTTATTTTTAATGGGTTTGTTGTGTTAAGGTGTGGTCACATTTACAGTTGTTTGCTGAATTTGTCAAAATCCAGTCATTTCAGTAGGAAACCACATGATTGGGAATTTCACTTGAGGCCGAAAGGTTTCCCCACGCAGATTTCACAATGGCTTCAATTTGGGTCATATGGATTTGCCACTTCAACCAATAGAAAACCAATTGGTTTGAAAGTGACTTTAGCATGAGCTGTGCTTTATAAATTGCTACACTATTGACAAAAGCAAATTGACTTTTTTGCCAGCGAAATTTCATTATTGTGCACCTTTACTCCAAAAATATAGCAACTTTTAACGCACTTCGCTCTCTTTCCCTGGCAGGCCGTTGGAGTAACTTGTACAAACTGCCTTATAACTGGATCGGAACGGGTCATGTTGTGTACAGAGGAGGGTTTTACTATAACCGTGCCTTCACCAAGAACATCATCAAATACGACCTCAAGCAACGGTTTGTAGCCGCCTGGGCTCAGCTCCATGACGTTGTCTATGAAGACACCACACCTTGGAAGTGGAAAGGCCACTCTGATATTGACTTCGCCGTGGACGAAAACGGACTTTGGGTCATTTACCCATCTGTTGACGATGACTATGGACAGGCCGAGGTCATTGTAGTCAGTAAACTAGATCCCAATGACCTGTCTGTCAAAAAGGAGAGCACGTGGAGGACGAGACTGCGGCGAAATTCATTCGGGAACTGCTTCATAATATGTGGCGTCCTGTACGCGGTGGACATTTACAATCAGCGGGAAGGGGAGGTTTCGTACGCGTACGACACGCTCACAGGGGCCGAGGCGTCTCCATGTTTACCTTTCATTAATGAATACGGGTTCACCACACAAGTCGATTACAACCCGAAAGAGAAGGTTCTGTACGCCTGGGACAATGGACACCAGCTCACCTACAACATCAACTTTGTAGAGCAAGAAAACAAATGAAATCAGACTTTATCAATCGTATCTACTCGAAGCAAAAGCCACTTCCTGTGTATCTGATTGTAACTGTCTCATTGATTCCACTGACCAACGTTCTCTTAAAACGGTTCATTGTGGCTTCATGAACTTTAATAGCCATTTGCTAGAGATTATATAAGAACAAAGGGATTGCATAACCACTGCTCTAGAACTCACTGCCAGATCTAGAATCCCGACTAACGAAATCTAAAGGCACTTTCACATGATTCACATTAACATTCCCAATGCATTGAACTCCATGAAACGAAGCTATTCCCAACTTCTTCTTGTGTTCATCCCATATGCCACTGACATTCTGAAGCATGATTACTGGAAAATTTGTATGACGTTCCTTCTTTTTTTGCGACTTAACCTCAGGACAGGACAGGACAGATTTTTTAATTTGCACATAAAACTTGTCCCGAAGTCCAATAAAGTTCTAATACAATTCATGTGAAAGGTTCTAAAGAGTTCACAATTGACCCTTCGCAAAGACCCGCCCCTTTTAGTTACTGTTGCTACGTCCAAAAAGCCACGCCGCTCTCACGCCACAAATCATGTTCTCACGCAGTGAAAAATACATCACGGAGCAAAGAGGACACAGACAAAGTCTCAGCTTTCACATTTTGTCATTTTGTATGAAATTCAAACAATAAATACCATTTTGTGGCTCTTTAATGTCTCATGACAGATCGTTGTAGCGCCTCAGTTCAAGCGGCACATGAATTGATCATCTCTTTCTCTTTACAAGCAATAGCATGAAATAAACATGAATGAACATCAGAAGATACCTTGTTTCAACTGACGTCAATACACACCATTTTTCAAGTTCAAGTCTACCGACATTAATCTACTCTCCTGTCTGGTTAGTTTGTCGGACAAAAATGGCAGATTCAGCGTTATGATTGGTCAGATCGCCTGTCAAGCAAACTCTGCAAAGGGTCAATTAGCTTCTAGAATTTTTAGTTAATTTTAATATCTATTAAAAAGCCCTTACAAATGTTTACATAATTTACACTGTCCTAACTAGGCAGGCTGTAATAAAGCAACATCAAACAATACAAATAAAAAATAAAATTTTTGTATATAATAAATTTAAATATAAATTTAATATGAAATTAATAACGATAATAGTTAACATTTAAAATTTTAAATAATACAATGAAGTAAATAAAGTTTTTAATTAGTTTTTTTTTGTAGAAAAAATATCTAAAAATCTTAAAACATTAGGCCTATAACTTTACTTGAGAAGCATCACTGCCTAAAACCTTTTTATGGATTGGATCTTTAATACAAGTGTATTTTGTCTTGTAACTCTTACATTTTTACCTGTTTTAAGTTAAGTTAAAAACAAATGAACAAATCTGCTAGAGCATTAAGACAAAATACATTTATATTTAAAATATAATGTATATTGCATCTCGAAATTAATCTTGTTTACAGGATAGATATTGTAACGGGCATATTAGACAAAAACATATTTTGAGCAGTGGATGCCTACCATGGCATCTCACTGCTCTGAAATCCTGTTGATGATGACCCATGTCTTACGCATCGCTCCTGGTTAGGACATGTGTAAATCATTAAGTTAAGAGTTTCGTGACCTGCTCTTCTTTAATACAAATAAAAGCTTGTCATGTCAACCACACCAACAACAGTAACCTCATGTTTCATGTACCTGTAATGATATTTTATAAACATAACAACCATCCAAGACACACCTGCGGAAAAATTGGTGTATGTTTTCACATTAAGAATGTGCCAGAAAATTGTCTTTCAGTGTTTCGGCCCATGTAGCCTCAGCGGACTGGTAAAGCATAACATCATAATGGAGAAAGAATGATTTGTGTGCTAATGAGAGCATATAATTATGTTTGGGAGTCTTTCTAATGACTGGGCAGGGTTATGTATAGAATGTTTATAACAGGCTGGTCGTGCGAGGAAAGGGTACGGATACATACGTCATGTATAAACAGTTTAACGGCATTTAGGATGTTGTTTTAAAGCAATTTGTCATCCTCGTGCCCTCTGCAAATAGCAGAATTTTTTTGTTTTGTTTTGACTGAGTTTTAGAAAGACGATCTTCCCAAGAGGAAGAGATTTCTTTAACTTTGTCAATGCAGCATGTCTGATTTTAATACACTCTAATTGGATTTTGTTAAATGTGCACTTGGTATTGTGAAATATATTTCTAAACAGATTAAAAAGACTGTTGGGATGGAAGCGGGAGTCCTTTCTGGTTTGTGGGATCGTGTGGGTTTTGTTAAGAAAGCCTCGAAGGCCATGAAATCAAAATTGACCCTATTTCATGTCACTGGTCTTATTGTGAATGATTCATCCGTGCATTTTTATATTTGTTTTTGACTTTGCAATCTTTAATCAAAATGTAACTTGCTCTTCTTGTTGTATTTCTTGCTTGATATTCATGCAGTGCTCACTTATCACAATCCGATCAACAACGTATGGCTAAAATCAAAAATGTATGGATAAAAACCCGCTCTGTTTTTTTTATTTTTATTTGATATTTATTTGATAGTTGTTTCACTCTAAAATGTACCACAATACGGCAGTAAATTCAGTAGCAATATTAGATGAAAAACATCTGCTTAAAATACTTTGCCAATTGGCCAAAATAAAATGAGTTTGAGTTGAAGTACTAAAATGACTAAAACTAAAAGTGAAATTAAATAAAAAACAACTAATGAAAATGAAAAAAGCACATCATAAAATTACTAAAACTTAAACTAAAATAAAAAAGTTACTTCAAACTTTCCGTCTTAATTTGCCAATTCACAGAATTCGTGCAAATAAGTTTTTATTATTATTATTATTATTTTATAGTCCAATCAACAACCGGTTGCTAAAATCAAGTCCCACTCTTGTTTTTTCTTCTTTTATCGTTGTTTTGCTCTGAAAAAATGTTGCGTTGTGGCAGTAAAGGCAACTTCTGTTTCATGTCGACTTAAAAAAATTGACAGGCTTTATGATATTTAACAATAACTTGTTGTTACAAAATATTGCACTGGCCTGTGGGATCAGTGTAAACAGTTCTGCATTGTCATAATTAGTGTTATCTTTGACAGAGAACTTCATTTTCTCCCTGGTGTAATAGTGTTTACAGAAAGTAACTGGTTGCACATGGTCAAAATGTAATTATAATTTTTTATGACTTATTATGTAACACATTTTTAATAAGCAAGAAAATTACTGCTTGATTTTTTTTTTATGCCACAATTCATTCTGGTAACACAAGTGGCAGCGTATACTGTGAACATCACACTATTACAGGTAATCTGTAAATATACAAGAGATCACAGTAAAGCAAACACAGATAATCAGTGTGATTCTACAGATCAGTGCTGTTACAGTCATCAGTCATTTCCTGAGCCTGTTCACTGTGAGCACATGCTATGCTGTGCGCATTTGGTTTCATTCTATCACTACTGCTTTTAAATAAATAAATATATATATACTGTATATTGCAGTGAGGATGTACAGTATATGACTGAATTCAAAGGGTGTTTTGTCAGCCTTTGTTGCAGTGGTTAGAGTTCTTGTCAGTGGATAATTGGTCAGTTAATGTGTTTTGTTGTTTTTGAGTGGTTTTCTCGGTTCTGTGTGGTAGTCCAGTGTTTTTGGCAGTAGTCACGTCTGTAAATCATTTAGATTAACTCTGCGGAACACAAGAGGAGTTTTATTAACTGTGGAGTGATGTTATAGAGAACTAAACTGTAAAAACTGTAATCTGCAATTAATCAAACTTCCAATGGAGAGAATCAGGCAGCGGATGAGAGACGTGCCTGAAAGCACTTCATGGTTTTGGCTGGAGCTACAGATAGTTTGAGGAGGAGAGAGAAGACACTAGTTTCTCAGAAAAACAGATTAATGCTGTTAATAATTTACACATGGTAACATTAAAGATGTTTTTACGCTACATTATAATCGTTAACTAAAACTAAATTCTCACTACTTGAAATAAAATAAACATTAACTGACATCACATTAATAAAAAAAGTCAAGCTTAATATATAATATATATATTTTTTTTTTATTTAGTTAATTTGATACTAAATCACTAAACTATATAAATGAAAACTAAAACTTAATAAAACAGACATTAAAAATGAATTATTTAATAAAAATTCCATAATACAAACACAATTACTAACAATTTAACAAAAAAATTTAATGAAAACAGAATAAATAAAATCTAAAAATAAAAACAAGCAAATAATGAAATCTAATTTAAAATAACACCAAAAACTATATTAGTTCATTTTATATTAGTATACTAAAATATCTATCAAACTGTTTTGTACAACTAAAAATAGTGAGAAGAGAATATCATCGGAAGCCTTTTTGTGCGTTTCCATATAAGTGCCTCCTATACTGTCAGAGAGAGAATTCACATTTCTATTCTAATATCAGAATTTTTCTGAATGATTTCCACTGCTGATTTAAGAAACGTTTCACCCATTTGCCGAATCTGAAAAAAAATAAAAGCCAATTTAAAATGTTAATAAATACTGTAATTGTATAGCCTATAACTACTACTAAAATAACACTCACTGAAGTGTTTTTTGATTGTTTGATATGTGTTGGCTTGAAATAAATTAGCTTGAAGTGAATCAAACTGAGACCATTTATGAAAGTGCTCTCGAGTTCAGTAAACAAAAAAATTAATAATAATACAAATAATTAAATTAAATAAAAAATTTAATCTTCATTATTTACTTGCCCTGATGTTTTCTGAAACCTGTATGATTGAAATGCAGTCAAACAAAGAAAAAGACACAAAATAATCATAAAAACAGTCCATTTGACTTGTGGACTATATTCCTGAAGCCATACGATTGCTCTGTGTCAGGAAAAAAGACAAGATTTGAGTAATCATCAGGTCATTCATTTTAGTTAAAACATGGCTTCTTAATAAGGCTTATAATAAAATGACAAAACTCAGCACTATTTGCCTGCTGCAGTTCATTTTGAGGATAGCAGGCGATAAAGAAAATGTTATTAAAAAGATACGTTTGTGTACATTTTTATTGATCATGACAGCAGTAATTCATCAAATAACAGTGAAGAGCATTATGATCAGGCATAAACCCAAACCCACAGCAGAGTAATAAAACCCTAAACATGCTGGTCTGGGGCATTTTAAGAGCTGGTTCAGTTTCCTGGTCTGCCAATGTCTGGGCCGGAACCTGCTGCGTGCAATGTTGGTGGCGGCACTCACCCGATTTGCTTTATTCCTCAGTGAAAAAACAATGATATTTAATATATTTTATTGCGATATGCGGGTCAATTTATCTTAAAGAGAATTCCTCAATCGGAGTGAAAACATCCTCAGTGTTTTAATGTGCACAATCCAAGCCAAACACAAGGAAATGAGGAGCTTTAGTTCGGAGCTGATCTTGATGTCAGCATTACAACAATTCTTCATGGATGCCCTTAAATGGGAGAATCATCAAAATAAGTAAACAATTCAGATTTCCAGGACATTTCTTTGCCTTCATGGGAATACGAAAATGACTCTCTTCGTTCTCACGTTCTCTTTGTCTCTGGAGCAAATTATGAATATCAGCTCTAAATTAAGAAACTTAAGGAGGCCATGCTCTTTGAATTGTGTTTTTAAGCATGGCAGAGGATTTTTTTTGTTTGGATTTGCCCCAGGAGAGAAGTCTGAATAGCAGGATATCCATGCAATAACAATGAATGGGTTTAAAGGCTTTATACATACATACATACATACATACATTATTAAATAAAATAATTAAATAAAATTAAATGCATTAGTAGTTGTTCTTTCAGTACTTCAATACTCCAGTGGGAGAGAATGTGTGTATATTTTTAAGAGGCATCTGAAGGTTTTTGCTCTCAGCTGACCTTGACTATTCAGTCAACAGCAAATACTTTTCTGCAAAAATCTTCTCAAACACTCACACAGTCCTTCAGAAGCAGATAAGAGAGACTCAGAAACAACACAACAGACTCTTTCATTATCTGACTGGAGCTGGAGGCGAGGAAAGGTCTGCACATGGACAAACCTCTCCCTCACACACACACACACACACACACACACACACGAATGCAAAACACACACAGTCCACATACAGTGCGTGGAGATGATATCTCTCCCTGATATGTCATTGTTATGGGCCACTACTGTCTCAGGAAAACTTCAGCATTTGGATATGTGTGGTGAGCAATTAAAGTCATTGAGAAGTTTGCCAGAAAGAAAACTTTAAACACCACCACTGCAATGCTAAAGATGTCATTTGATATGTCATTTACTTCCCTCACAAATATTTACCACACCTAAATACGTTCAAGCATGTAAGACAGTGATTCACCTCTCTTGCTGTTCATGTATAATGTCCCATCCATCTTCATTCTCAATGGCTTGGTGTCTTGAAATACAAGGTTTGATGGTTTCTTCATAAGAAATCAATTTAATTCATTTTTGCACATGGATGGATGGCTTAGATCAGTTGTAGGAAGCAGATAACAGATTGAGAGTGAGAATGGATGGCGTGTGCATGAATGTTAGATTTTCAGTCAGTGTTCATCATTATTGATGTACAGCAGATCTTTCTTTGTTTTAATAATGAGATTGGCTCGCAGATAAAGGGCCTCTGAGAACTGAGATGCTATTCTTCTCTCCATATGAGTGCAAAAGTGATTAACTGTGTTTGCTTGTGAAATCACAATACTTTGCTCTGACCTTTTTAATTATGTAAATATTAATGATTTAAGAAGATGACCTCAAAATGCATTTGGACACTTTAACCACACACAAAAAAAAATTATGTATTTAATTTTTAAGATAGCATTGGCACACTTTAAGCAATAAATAAATAACTAAATTACATATTTTTTAATTCAAATATATTTTTATTAAAAAAATAAGTATATAAAATCAAGTATAAGTATAGTTTTATTTAAAAAAATGAATAAAGCAATAAATGTAATGTTCAAAATTATGATCAAAAGTATTGTCACACATGTATGTACTGTACCTAGTAGTCTTGGCCCCACCTCCTCATTGAAACTGAGTAATAGCCCCTCCCCTCTTTCAATGACACACCACCTTTTCAGACCTCTAGGGAATCTGGCATCCATTTAATATATTAATCTCTCACTCAATACAGAGTCATAAAGTGAGCCTCAATTAACCTGTTACATTTCCACACCAACCAGTACAGTTCTACTGCATTATCGTCATTACTCACTGAGACGCTGGTCAGCACCTCCACCCTGGCCATCCATTAGCTGATGAAGAAATGACACCAGTGTATGATGGCATGAAGGCCTCCAAAATCTCAATCAGATGTCTGGCTGCTCCTTTTGAGATCATCCATGAAATCCCCAGATTCAGTGCAGTGAGTGATGTGATGGGATGTGAGCGGCTGTTTTTCTGATCCAGGTTTGTATTGGGATGCTGGACCTCACTGTAAAATGACAGCAAATAATTACGATTAAAACCAAATTCCATAACCACAGGTTAGATCAGAAACAGACAGATGTTAAACTTGGTGGTCCGGCACTAATTAAAAGCAGAACTAACCTCAAGTTACTCTGCAGAAAGAGCCAAACCGTTAATCTGCCAGTAGAAATACAACTATGGAGGAAATATAGATTATATATAGGCAAAGCAGTTAACTATATGAAGTGCAGTTTTATGTTAAATGGCCTGCTTTCCCCTATCCATAAGTATTACACTTCAGGCTGTATTTCATCCCACAAGATTTGTGGAATGGGCATGAATGATGCCAAAACTCTTGACGTTTTGAAGAAAGGTGTGTTATGAATTTTGAGTCAAATGTCAAATTTCCAAAATAAAATGAAAATAAAAAATATTGCAATATTATCCGAGTTGGCAATTTGCAAGCCATTTTTCTATATTATGTCCTTTTAATAAAATTATTTAAGATATTTCCAGCACTGAAAGGAAGGAAAACCATTATTTTATTTCAGGGAAGGAG
Source organism: Sinocyclocheilus anophthalmus (assembly GCA_018155175.1). Taxonomy (NCBI): domain Eukaryota; kingdom Metazoa; phylum Chordata; class Actinopteri; order Cypriniformes; family Cyprinidae; genus Sinocyclocheilus; species Sinocyclocheilus anophthalmus. The sequence continues at coordinate 72,873 of JADLZN010001947.1, forward strand.
GAAGGGATTAAAAAGGCAAAAACTAAATAAATAAACAGCAATTATTTATGACATTAAATAGACCATCATTTGAACCATTGAGATAACAACAATCCCATTTATTGTCTTTATTATTTTATTATAATTTTTTTATTACATAAAAAAACATAGACAGTCAGAACTGGATATTTCAAAGCATGCACAATTCTTTTGCAAAAAAAAAAATGAAACATTCACAATTGTTAGACATTTCAGCATGTTTCTGAATTATGAACAATTGAAACATTTACTTGTGCCAGCCAGCTTGAAACTGCACACACATACACACACAAAGAGCGCAAAAATTAAAAGGCTATAAGGCTTTACCTTCACCAATTCATGAGCTGTTCATTAACTGTTTATCGTCTGCTTAATGGGTTTTATTAACTGTTTATTAAATGTTTACTGGGTGCCCTGAGCAACATGCAGCTGGTACTTTCACTTTCTTCACTGTTGTGTCTCTGTGTACTTTCCTATTGCATCCCTTTCCCCCTCACTGACTTCCTTTTATCTCTCCATCACATTCCCATGTCCTTCATTTCTCACTCGATATCTCACTCTTTCAATCTTGCTCAGGCCGTGGCTTGTTAAAGGCTATGTGATTAATTAGCTTGTGTCACGCTCTGCTTTTTGTTACCAGGAACAAAGAAATCTTTACGCCGTAGATCAATGCATACCCTCTTTCAAACGCCACACATTTATACTCTTTCTCTATCTCTCCCTCAAACTGAACACAGGCTTGCGGAGCGATTGCCAAATGCACAAACGTGTAAAATGTCACTGACTTTTAATACACACTAGCATACATGCACATTGGCTTTGCTTTATGTAGCTGACACCAAAAAAATATGAGTAATATAATGATACTTTATATCATTAATCAAAATCAGAATGTTCGCTTATAGCAAGATAAATTGTGCATGTGCCTGGATGCTGCCCATTTTCCCTCCTGTGTGCCAGCTGCTGTCCCCAGAGATAGAGGTTGTGCCCTGTAAACACAAAAGAAACGTTCCTCAGCTGGCAGACCTGCATAGCAACAAAGGGCTCAAGGCCTTGCTGGTTAGCACGAGCCCGTTATTACCCCATTAGTGCATACAGTCATGGAAAACAATGTGTGGGAATTTTAAAGACGTGGTCTTTGACAATGCCACCTCTGAAACAAGAGGCTATCCAGTCTTAAGGCGGTCGCACACCGGACAACATGTGCAGCCCTGCACCGCACCACGCCACTCACATCATTTTCCATTAAATTAACATTATATTTGTCCCAAATTATTGTTAATGTACACTGTAAAAAAAAATCCGTAAAATTTACGGTAAAAAAACGACAGCTGTGGTTACCGGAATTTTACCGTAAAAAACACAAAATCTGACTTTGGTTAGCAACGTTTTAGGTTTTACGGTTTTAACTTAAATTTACAGTTAAATACCGTATTTTCATTAACTGATATAATGTTAATATACCAACCTATTGAAGTACTGAAATCTGTTTTGTACCTCTGTAATACACTGATAACCACCAAATGCAGGTGGTGATGAGAAAGTCACATGATGAACCAAAGCCCATCACAAGCAGCTTTTAAATAATAACATATATAAAAGGTGCACAGTGTCATTCACACAGAAACTAAACACCATCATGGTAACACACAAAACTTAAATAATACAATAAACATTAATTTAACAACATTAAATGTAACATAAAACCCTAATGTACAAAACTGATAAGAAAAAAAACTAAGAAGAAACATAGTTATTTCAACAAATAAACATCAAATTTGAAAAGTAACGCAGGGAATTCTGGGAATGTCAATTTACGGTTATTCACTGTAAATTATACGGTCTTTTTCACTTCCAAAAACGGTATACTACCATAAAATTAATGTCCAAAACAGTCAGTCCCATACGTTTTTCACCGTAATAGTAGGGGATTTATTGTTAACCATTTAACAGCGTTTACTGTAGCTTTTTACAGTCTTTTACGTAATTCACGGTCATTCTTTACCGTGTACATTAATGACTTCATACAGTTGGAAGATTGTGTTTTGTGCAATTTTCAGCAAAACGTTTGTCTTTCTGTGGCTCTAATAAATCCATGATTGCTCATCCCGTTTGCTGGTTTTTCGATCCCCGAACTTTAAACTAATTGAACACCCACGGGGATTCTTGAGTTAAGTTTAGACTGTTTGAGGGAATAGATGAAATGTTTTGGAATGCCATATTGAAATGAACGTGACGGTTCGGTGTGTGTTGCACCCCGTCTTCTCCCGATGTGCGAGCAGCAAACCAAAGCAGCACAGCGAGAGTGACGAATTACCAAAATAAAACAGCTAAATTGAAGTCAAATGCAAATCACACAATATCTGCACTTCAGCGGGCAAAACGTACAGACCCTCCCATCACACTAAACCAAGAAATGTAATGTGTTAAGACAACACATCATGACAACGCTGAAACAGAACAAATTAGCGACAGACACTTCATGACAAACAAACATTTTTTATTAGTGATGTTAGGTTCTTGAACGAATCGTTCTTTTGAGCCGGTTCTCAGGAAGTAACCGGTTGAGCCGGCTCACAAATCGAACTGAATCGAACTTAAGTTTCGGGTTGATGACTCAGGACGCACAGCCGAAGTAGCACGTTCAACTCAAAAAGAACCAAATGAGCCATTTTAACCAACTGTCGAAGTTTGCCGAGGACCGAATGAGCCGTGGCGAAGTTTGCCGAGGATTACCGAAGATTCTGATGAGTGAGTTGACGATACTGTGCAAGCCTGAGGCACGTACTGGAAATATGCTTATTATGACTGTTATCAATTTACATTTTATTAAAACCTGCAAAAACCTTTCTGTCGAGTGATGTAAATCAATTTTACAATAGTTTATTGTGCATGCATATTATATTTAAAGTTACTTAAGCGAAATCAAGAAGTTTATAAAACTGGTTTATTCATTCTTTATACTGTAAACATGTAGAACATATCCGCGTTTGTGCACCAATGTCTGTAATGTGTGCTGTAGGTACGAAACTTTTAGGAATCTTATCAAAGTTGTAGTCTAGTCAATATTGGTCAGTCAGTCGTATCTAAAGGATCCGCGAATGAAACTGTGACCACAAACACCATTAACTTAAGTGAATTATATGGCAATAATCAGCAATATGCTTTCACACAAATAACTTTATTTTTGAATGTTTCAATATGTGTTGACACAAATGACTTATTTGAATTTTTCATTGATACAACATGGCACTGAGTTGTTAGAAAAGAAACGCGTATGACGTTATTGCTTGATGACGTCAGGAACCGATGAATCGGCTTTCTGAACCGGTTCAATGAGCCGATCTGTCCGAAAAAGTACAGATTCGAGGGGAAATGATCTGGACTTTGCCTCACTAGTGTTTATAATAAATAATATTATTATTGGCTCAGCAGACTAGTAAATGTCCTCACTTACGTTATTTGCAGCTTCCATCATGACGTGAATAATAACTAGTTAGTTTATCAGCATATTTTTTTTTTTTCCAGAGAGATCCCACAGCGGGCGGAACTTGTCATAAAGTTAGTGATAACAAGGCCCGTCCATTTAGAGGAAAGATATGATTGGTTCGTTTTTCTGTCACTTGAAATTACACTCCCATTGATTTTCTATTGCTTGGCCCTCTGTAATTTCACAGCTGGACCACCAATCACAGAGCCGCAAACACTAGGCGGAAACATTCAAATATGGAGAAAATGGGCGGTGTTCACAAATTAATATGCAGATTTGAAGAGGTTTTTTTTTCCACAGAAGTTGTATTTATTTTATTGAGATGATGTTTGTCAAATTATGAATTGCTTAAATAAAATTAGTAATAATAATTTTTTTATTAAAAATATTATATTTTAAAACATTTATTTAAAATGTGTATAAATATTGTTTTTACAATAAGTTATGCCCTAGCTTTAGCTATTCTCTAGTGCTCCTTTTTCTAGATAACTAACGATCTATGGACATCGAATGACTTTCCTGAGGTAAACGGTAAGTGCTACATTTTAGTAAATTGTACTATGTTATTATTGCTTCTGACGTTCACTAGGCCCACTGTGTGTATTTTCTTGCTTTAAATAGTAGTAAAGAGAAAGAGATGACGGTGATGACCACTCCATTTTGCCTTTTGAACTGAGGCAACTACAGTGTTCAGACACACCATTTTAAAGTCAATTCACCTTTATTTATATAGTGCTTTATACAATACAGATTGTCAAAGCAGCTTTACAGTGTTAAACATGAAAATAGTTTGTCAATAATGCGAGACGATAACAGTCATTTTTTTCCAGCTAAAGTCAGTTCATAGATTCAGTGATGTCATCATCCAGTTCAGGAATCATTAGGTTTCAAGTCTACAGGATTATCATTATGCATACAAAAGTGGGATTGTAAATAATGATTTTTAGACAGTGATTCTGTTTCATGACTTTTAAAATAGTGTCCAGTAATATTTCCTTTACCGAGAACAGAATCTGTGTCAATTTTATAAAAAATTATGATTCCAAGATTGGGATCACACATCAGAAATAGTAGCCTGTTATCAATTTATGATTAAGTGGGATACTTTATTAAACTTGCAATTATATTGCTATTTTTTACATAAACTTTTCTAAGTAACACCTTTGATTGCCAGTAAAGATAGTAAGAGAATTAAACAAATGAAACATTTCTAAAGGCTACAACAGAACCATCCTAAATGGCAAAACAGGTTATATTGCAATTTTGTTGATAATTATTATCAATTTGAATTTTGCATCATCACTTCATTTCCCTGGACAGTGAATTAATAATCAGAGAATCAAACCTGATAAGAGAGGCAGAAAGGCTGCAGGAGAAGCTGCAGAAGTGGAGTGAGCGGATGAAAGTGAGAGTGAGTTATTTCCGCTGCAGATGATTCTTGTTACTGTATTTTCTGCAATGCCTGGAGGACATCTGCTGCTTTTAACATATACAGAACCCAAAACAAACCTCTTTCTATTTTATCACATCCTGCTTCATGGGAAATGAACATAATTGATTGATCACATACTTGATTTCTTTAATTAATATGAAGGAATCATTTAACATCCGGGACCAACGGCGGAAAAACAACACCAACACACACACACACACACCTACACATAAGATGCTGCACACGTGTAGCACCGGCACGCAGCTAAAAATTGTGCTATTGACATACATTCCTCTGCACTGCTCCTAAACCATAGTTTATTTTGAGCAAAGCTGTGGTGTAAAACTCATTTTTAGGTGTTCGGTTGAGCTTAAAAAGGAACTATGGCAGATACATAGCATTAGTTTCAATGGAGCAAAGATCAATGTTCATTGGGTAACAATTGAGCATCATGAGCGCTGTTTGCATGGGTAAATGATCTGATTTTATCATGGGATTCAATCAATGCATTTTTTCCCTTGGAAGCCCAGCTTCTCTTTACGGTGTGGTGATTGGTCGCGCTTTCAAATGGGCAGGGCTTGTAAAAAAACGGCAATAACTGCAACAATGATGTGCACGAAAATACAGATGCAGGTGCGTTTAAGTCTGGTGCAACACTTACTTTCGTTGTTCAAAATGTTCATTTGCTTGGTAAACTGATATTGTAAAATGGGGAAAAAAAATAAATATGAGCTGTAATCATTTTTAAAAAAAAAAAATAAGTAATTTGATGGCGTTTATTGCATATTATATACACCAATATGCATTATTGATAGCTACCAAATATTAAAGGAATACATATATAAAAATCTTGATTTAGAATTTAATGAATAGAATATATTAATATATAACTGCACTAAATTGATCAAAATTTAAAGTAAAGAATTATGTTGTTGCAACATATATATTTAAAAAATAAATGTTCTATTCATCAAAAGAATCCGGAAAAATTCATGTTATCAAGAGCACAACATTTTTACATTGATAATAATGTTTTAATATATGTATATTGTGTGTATATATGTGTGTATATATATATATGAATGTGTGTGTGTGTATGTGTAAAATATATACAGTACATGTAATATATATGTTTATATATGGTGTGTGTGTGTGTGTGTGTGTGTGTGCGCGCGGTTATTATTTTACAAAAACAAATCGCTTCCTCCTTCAAATTAATGAATTGATTTATTTAAAAATAGCTTTCCTCCTTCAAACATCCTCCAGCATTATTGAGCATGTTTGGAATTCTATGGCACTGGACTGAGTCTAAATTTCCTTGATATATTTGTCATAAAACATAACCACAAAAACACTTTGCTCTGTTTACAGTCATACATTCATGAGACACATACCAGATTCTGGGCACTGTGCTGGCTTTTGATTTTGACATGGGTGTGTTTGGTTAGCGTTTGAGCATTAGGTATGTGTTTGTGGATGGAGGTTTGTAAAGTAATTGGCTAGTCAAAACAGTTTTAGATCAATCTATCAATTAGCTAATCCCCTGAAGAAAACCTTTCTGTCAACAAAACTAATTCATTAGCAGTGAGCCGCATAGTGATTTGGAAAGGGCAGCAATCATATATCATGTCACACTAAAAGGATTTGTCATTGTTCAGCTCTACAAATCAATTGTACATGCATGTTTTGGCCAAAATAAAGAGGCTTTATTTAAGAAATGTGAGATACTCCATTGTTCAAAGTCAACATGGAGGGATTTCCAGAGCGTATACACTCTTAAAAATAAAGGTGCTTCAAAAGGTTCTTCAAGCGATGCCATAGTCAAAGGTTCTTTAAAGAACCATCTCTTTCTTACCTTTTCATAATCTGAAGAACCTTCTTTCGCCACAAAGAACCTTTTGAGAAACAGAAAGGTTCTTCAGATGTTAAAGGTTCTTTATGGAACCATTTAGACAAAAAAGTTATTCTATGGCATCGTGAAGCACCTTTATTTTTAAGAGTGTAGTGAGGGGAATTTCCTTATCTGAAAGCTGGAGTGTGTATTTATTGCCTGATGTGTTTCGCATTCATTTCAATAGCAAAAAATTATCTCATCCAATAAAGATACGGGTATCCATTGCAGAATGCATAATGTTGGATATGTGATTGAAAAAATAAATAAGAAAATCCTTTTTTTTTTTTTTTTGTAAGTGTACAATGCAACAGTGCTCTAAATCTAGGTATGCAACTTCAACAGGCATATAGATAGTATGAGATGAACATTTTGAGGCGCCATGACATGCTTTTGTTTAGAAATGTTCATATGTTCTTCTTAGTGATTTCTTATCAAGTTTTGTTACATTTTTATGTTACATCTTATGTTGTTAAATTCATATTTATTGCATTATTTCAGTTTCATGTGTGTTTGTGTGAATGACACTGTGCACCTTCTATATCTTAGTATTTCCATCAGCTTGTGGAAAAGCTACTTGTAATGAACTTTGATTCAGGTTCAATCCGTAAAAACTAAAATGTTGCTACCATATTTTTAAAGTAAAGTTCTGTCAAACACAGCCTGTTTTTTACTGTACATTTCACAGATTTTTACAGACACATGACCAGCTGCTTTCTGTGTGTGTGAAAGAGAAATAAGGATCAGGGGATGATGGTCATTAACTCATAAACCTGCTGATTCTGAAGTCACAGGTCATTCACCTGATGCCCTCCAGACAGACAGCATGCTGGGAAAGCATGAGCATCTACATCATCCAAGCTAACCAAGCACAAACATCAGTCTGACTTACGCTTTACCCACACCACACACACACACACACACATACTGTAGTGTGTGCTTGTACATTTTAACTGCTACTTGAATGTGGAACATGTTTTCTGGTTTTCCACAAGGATATCAACCTTAGTGTAAGATCAAAGTGTGTATTTATGAGCGAGAGGGTACTACTGTACAAACCACACACTCATCTAAAGTGACTTACAATGCATTTATGGCAGGGTTAGGACACAGGTTAAGTGCTTTTGCTGAAGCCACACAAACCAGATGCTTCTCGGGGTCTTCTGTAGAAAACACCTGCTGTAAAGAGCTCTGCTTTACAGAATATTGCATTGGAGAACTACTAATGTCATACTAAAGGCAAATAATAAAATGCAATCGACCATATAATCATACATAGTGCTTATAACATAAAACATTAAGAATTATATGTATCTGTTCCATTAAGTGTATAAAGGTGCTTAGGTGCTGTTTCTTTTAAAAATGTTACCTTTTTGTCTTCACTAAAAAGGTCCTGTGGTTGACAAATTAATTTTATATTAAACAAATTAACTTTCAAATTAAAAGTACAAATATTAAATCTAATTATGAGGTCATAAAAGCTGAATGAAATAAAACTACACATATATATATACCTAACCCTAACCCTAACCCTAATCATAAGTCCGTATATAAATATTTAAAGGTATTTTTTATTTTTGGATTAGGTTTTATTTTTTTATATTACGATATTTAAATCTACTTTTGTGTTGACATTTTATTAATTTTGCCTGGTTCTTTTTTTTTACTTAGCTTTAACTTTCATTTTTATTTTAGTTTTCATTTTAGTAACTTTACTTATTTTAGTTTGTTAGCTACTTGTTAGTTTTACTTTAATTTGTTAATTTTAATAAATTCTTTATATACTTTTTATAGTATTTATTTATTGTCTTTGATAATAGCCTTTTGTTTTATATTTTCATATCTCATTTTAATTTTAGTTTCCCGTTTTTTAAATTCGGTTCTGTTTTAAGGTTTTCTATATATCCTTCCTTGTATATATATAATTCTTATAAATATCCATATAAATATGTAAATAATGTAATATATTTTTATTAAATTTTTCGATTTATTTTTACTTTAGTCATTTTATTCAGTTAGTTGCCAAGGCAACATTCTAATTTTTAAGTTTTAAGTTTCCTTTTTATTTCAGCTTTATTTTAATTATCAATTGGTATTAGTTTTTTTTTGGTTAACAATAACAACACGACCCAGACTACTTAATATGGGAGACTATCCACTGTTGTTGTTAATGCATTTTCCAAAGTGTCCATTTTCTTATTTTGCATATATGATGTTCATTTTACATACTATTTATGCTAACATTAATATAGTCCATTGTTTTATAAAGGAATTTTGTTTAAAAATCCTATTCAGATTTTTAGATTATTTTTGATTCCATGTGTGTCTCCATGCAAAAGCAAAAATAGTAAGGATGATTCCCTTAGCAACACATATTAATGCTGTTAATAAATGCTATTTTTGCATTTTGCTATATATCTCCGTCTGCTTCTGAGAGCATCACTGACCTTTGCATGGTTTATTAGAATAATGCAGAAATAGCTGTCCAAGAAACTGTGTATAAACTGGTTCACGGGACGCGACTGACATTCCACCCCCACTATGTTTCTCTCCCACTCATTCTTCCAGTGAATTCTCCTCAAATTTTCCAGTCTTCAAAGGGATAGAAAGGTCAGAGATATTCTCCCAGAGACACACACAGAGAGGGAGACGGAGCGCGTGTCAATCCCATTAACCTATAGACTTGACTTTTAACCCCTGGATTACTGAGGAACGTACAGACAACATCACAGAGTTACGGAATCATAGAAACAGCTAAAAAACCGACACAATTATTAAACCATGTTTTCAGATGAGCTTTGGATTTAAAGGGGTCATATGATGCAATTTTAATTTTTCCTTTCTCTTTGGAGTGTTACAAGCTGTTGGTGCATAAAGAAGATCTGTAAAGTTGCAAAGACTAAAGTCTCAAATCCAAAGAGATATTCTTTATAAAAGTTAAGAGTCAACCACGCCTACTAAAACGGCTCGTTCTAACACGCCCCCACATGTCTACATCACTGTGTGGGAAGAGTTGCATAACACCGCCCAAATGTATACACAAAGAAAGAAGGCATAACTTTTACTCTCGCTGTAGTATTGTTGTTTCCGCCGCTGCCATGTCGTGAAGGCGCTGTGTGTTTTGTTGTGAAAGCGAAACTACTTTGTTTGGCCTTCCAAAAGAGGACGATATCTGCTTCGTCATGCCTGGAGCTGATCCGTGCTGGTTGCTGAGGAAATACAAAAACTTTGCGCTGTGGATCGCCAGATCTGATTTCACCGTGGACGAAGCGGAGTCCACCCGGGGTCGTCAGATGTGGTTGCCACAAGCCCTCTGGACCGCGCCTTCCGAATCCGCCGGCCGCGCCCCCCGTTCTCAAGCCACGTCGGCCTCTGCTCTCTCTAGCCTTCTCCCGCACATTCTCACTGCTAGCCCCCCGCCTCTTCTCACTCTTAAGCCACCGTTTGTTATTTGTGGTTCGTTGTGAAAGCAAACTACTTTGTTTGGACTTCCAAAAATGGACACGACTAGAAAACAGTGGTTAAGTTGTATTTACAACACTGTTCAATAACACTTCAACCCAAATATTCAGATGTGTGCACACATTTTATGGAGGACTGTTTCCTAAACCTGGAAGAGTAGACTACAGTGCCGGCTGTTCTGACTCAAAGACTGTAAGTACGTTTTTTTAATATTTAAAGAGTTTTTATTTTATATTTTTTTATATTTAGACTGTTTTTTGGGCAGTGTAGAGTAGGGCTTGTTGTTTGTCGTTTCCCTGATCACAAATGCAGACATGGTTTTTGTTTACGCAGCGCGATACGCAACACAACGTGCAAAAATACAGTATAAGTCATTATAATCCATAATTATATGTCCCCACTGGATGCTACAAATGACTCATTTATAATGGCTTTTAATGTTTTTATCTCATCGCTCCGGCCAGACAGGGCATCACAATATGTGAGGGGCGTAACATATTCGTCACACGCTTGAGGTATTCAGCCAACGCACTGGATAGCTGGCCAATCACAGCACACCTTGCTTTTTCAGAATGATGAGCTTTGTAAAAATTGATGCGTTTCGGAAAGGCGGGGCATAGAGGAGAAATATGTATGACAGTATGTGGAAAATAATGTGTTTTTTGAACCATAAACACATTTCATTACACCAAATACAAATAATGTTCTTTTAGCAACATTTACCCCCCCCCCCCGGGTGACACCAAACTCCCTAATTTGTAATGGAGTTTTCTTGTCACAACTGTTAGTTTACAAATATCCTTTCCTCACAAAATATTATCAAATCATGGACCTTGCAGACTCTGACCTTTCCATATATTTTGTAATATGACACTTGACACCGCTCACTAGGGGGAGGAGCCTGCTAAAAGCTTTTAAAGTACCATTTCCATTCCTTTCAAATAATGATGATCTAATTTACAATGACAGGCCTTGTTCCAAATTGGCACCCTAAACCCTCGCGGTCTTCCTCTAAGTCCACACTTTTGTGATGTAATGCCGCTCGACCATGTTACATTGCACTCATTTGTTGAAGGGGGGGGGTGGGGGGGTGGTGTGGTGTCGTCATGTAACACACAGCAGCTACAATAGCATTCATGTTTTATTTTTTTTTTTCCTTTTTATTCGAAACATCCCCAAACTCATTATCTCATGAAATATCTTGATTCTCACCTTTATAGATTATGTTAGTTGATCTATAGTGGGCGATGGTCAAAGTAGCCTAATAATGTAATCTATTAACTATATGCCTACATAACCTGTCTGCATCCTAGTAACAGATTTTGTCATGGCCAATACTATTTTTAAAGGGGTCATATGATGCTGCTAAAAGAACATTATTTTGTGTATTTGGTGTAATGAAATTTGTTTATGCTGTTTAAGGTTCAAAAAAACACATTATTTCCACATACTGTACAATTATTGTTTCTCCTCTATGCCCCGCCTTTCTGAAACATGTAAATTTTTTTACAAAGCTCATCGTTCTAAAAAGCAAGGTGTGCTCTGATTGGCCACCTATCCAGTGCGTTGTGATTGGCCGTATACCTCAAGCGTGTGACGGAAATGTTACGCCCTCACATACTGTTGATGCCATGTCAGGCCAGAGTGACGAGACAACATGAAAACCCATTATAAACGAGGCATTTGCTGCATCCAGTGGGGACATAATGATTTATTATAATGACTTATACTGTCTTTTAACACGTTGCATTGCATCGCGCCGCGTAACATAAAACCATGTCTGCATTTGTGATCGGAGAAATGACAAACACAAGCCCTACTCTACACTGCCCAAAAAAAAACTCGCTTTAAATATATAAAAAATAAAACTCTTTAAATATAAAAACTTACTTACAGTCTGTGAGTCTGCACAGCCGGCATTGTAGTCTACTCTACCAGGATCAGGAAACGTCCTCCATAAAAATGTGCGGCACACATCTGAATATTTGGTTGAAGTGTTCTGGAACAGTGTTGTAATACAACTTAACCACTGATTTCTAATCGTGTCCATTTTTGGAAGGCCACACAAAGTAGTTTCGCTTTCACAACGTGAATCACACAGTGCCTTCACGACATGACGGCGGCGGCAACAACAATACTACAGTGAGAATAAAAGTTTACGCCTTCTTTCTTTGCGTGAACATTTGGGCGGCGTTATGCAAATCTTCCCACATCGTGACATAGACATGTGGGGGCATGTTAGAACGAGCCGTTTTAGGTAGGCGTGGTTGACTCTTAACTTTTATGAAGTATATCTCTTTGGATTTGAGACTTTAGACAGCGTTTGCAACTTTACAGATCTTCTTTATGCACCAAAGAGCTTGTAACACTTCAAAGTGAAAGGAAAAATTGAAATCGCATCATATGACCCCTTTAATACGACTGACTTTATATTTAATGTGAATTTAACATTGGCAAAGGTAGTGGGTGACTAAAACATTGGGTAAGTGACGTATCATAGACTTTCATTTTACAGAAAGAGAGCAAAGAACATTTACCTTATCAAAGAACATTTCACGTGACGTCTAAGTATCAGTACTCTCAAAAACTCCCATTAAAATCACTGAAGCTGTTTACACTGAAATGAATATCTTACTTACAGATTCATACACACATCTGCAGTTTGTTGTTTTTTAACGAGACTTTGCATGGGGCAGACGCCTTCCTGCTTTTGACTGTCGGGTAGAATTCTGCTTGCGGACTCGGCAGAAGTGCAGACCCGCTATTGTCCTTGTGAGCTAGTGCCACACGCGGGGGGTTACCCGCTGCAGCCAATGTACTGTAAGTCCACAAGTGCACATGAAGTGTGCCATTTGGGTCAGGGCCACAGTTAAGGAGTTAAAGAAAAACAGACTCGCATCTGTGGTCAGTGCTGTGGAAAATGTTTCAGAAGGAAACAATTGCACCAAAGAGTGATGGAATATAAACAAAATCCTAGAATGGGTTGTCATGGCATTGAACTGTAAATGCTGGCCGTTTCAAGCTCTGCTGGAGAACTGTCATTGCAGTTACGCACACTAGGATGTACAGTGAATGAGACACGCTTTTTGGAAGACAGACCATGTTTCCTGCAGGTGAAAGATTTATTTCCATGCAGCAACAGATGAAAATCACTACAGGGATTTGGAAAGTGACTTAAGACTGTTAAGAAAAGAAAAGCAAACATATGGATCAACCCAATTATGAATGTGTAAACAGAACAAAGCTGTTCAGCCATGCTGAACCTACACTACTAAAAGTGAAGTGTCATTTTTGCATAGTTTTAAAGGGATAGTTCACCCAAAAATTAAATTCTGTGATCTCATTGTTACAGCTCATCCCACATGTCATTCCCGAACCCTGTTAAGACTTTCATTCATCTTTGGAACACAAATTAAGATATTATTAATGAAATCTAAAAGATTTCTTACTACCGTCTCACTGACGTTGTTTGAGCCACAAACCACACTTTGACGCTTCAAAAAGTGCATAAAGAGATCGTAAAACTAATCCATATGAATTGAGTGGTTTAGTCCAAATTTTCAGAAGAGACTCAATTGCTTTATATGATGAACAAATTTAATTTATGTACATATAAACATTAATCAACACACACATCAGTTATGGCAAACAGAAGCTCAAGCATGCTTGCTGAGGTTCATTCTCATGTATTAAGGCCTGTTCACACCAAGGACGATAACTATAAAGAAAACGATAAAGATATAGTTCTAAAAATCTTTCTCAATATTAAAGAACAGCAGAGTCCACACCACAACTATAACGATAAAGGCACAGAGAAACTATATAGTTGGAATCACTTTCAAAACGATTTTTTCCAGCTGATGAATGATAAAAAAACTGACAGCCAATCAGAATTCATTCTATTTTGAAGAGCTGGAGCATTTAAAGCGACGGACAGTGTGCTTAAAATAAACAGAATGTTATAGTCCGTTGTTGTGGATGCTAATATCGTTATCGTTATAGTTATCGTTCTTGGTGTGAACGGGGCTTTACACAGCAGATTCGAACATCCGCAAGAACCAATGAGGTCTGTTCTCGTGCATCAAGCAAGCACGGTTGAGCTTCTGTTTACGTTGGCTGATCAATGTAAATATGTCAATAAATGGGTGGATGGATGGATGAGAAGAGTAAAGTTGCTTTCAGAATTAAGTTTGTATATTGCTGAAATGGCCAGAACAGAGACTTTAATATCAACACACATTCCTTAGCGATCAACTGCACGACCACACACACACACACACAGACACACCACACACAAACACACACACACACCCCTACATACTGCATTGACAACATCTGGCAGTCAAATCGCATGTCTGCTGAACTGCTGTGTCTAAGTGTCTTTGATAAGCTAAAGAAGAAACCAATTTAGTGCTTTTCCAACATTGGACCACTAGTACTCCACACTCCACTAGACAGATAGTTTTAAAAGAAAGAAAAAAAACATGTGTTGTGTGAGTGTGCATTTGGCTCATTGGGAGATGTTTATTGAATGAGATCATTATAATTAATATCAGAAGCAAGAACATATCACCTCCCTTCATCTTCCTTACTCGCCCACACGCTCTTATTGGAGATCTATCTCTACTTAGAGCTGAAGTGTGTTGTTTATGCGCCACTAGTGGAACCAAACAGAAGTGAGAAAAACAATGACTTTTTTTTTCTTCCAAAAACGATTCAGAAACATTCTGTTCCTGACAGATACAAGGTTTATCATGCAATCTGCATGTTATATGGAGTGCAAAAAAATGAATTTTATCAAACATTTAGCTTAGTTTTTTTTTTTTAAGTTTGGGGTTGGTAAGTAAAAAGTATCTTATGCTCACCATTAATTTGTGTAAAAATACAGTAAAACCAGTAATATTGTGAAATAGTATTACAATTTAAAATAACTGTTTTCTATTTGAATACATTTTAAACATTTCTTGAACACTCAGCAGTAACCTTTTCAAATAAAATGATTTAAAAAAAAAAAGACTTGAGCACAAATGGCACCTCAGTATTTCCTCAGTATGACCTGAGTGTATTCAGAACTAATGAGTTTAGGAAATTGAAGATTACAGGCAGTATCCACTACAGTGCAGATCACAGGAAGCGGTCATTATGATGTCATAAAAATGGCCCATGGAACAGAAATTCACTCTAATTGGCTCTATGAGTCCCGTGCTGCCTCTCCTTATCTGTGCCTACTTATACTACGCCCTTAAAGTATGTACTCGTTTGGTGAAGAAAAAGTACACACTTGTGAGTGTGTAGTAGAAGAGTAGGCAAGCTTTGGGACATACTATCACATCACACAATTGCGTCTTTGTAACGCACTGTAAACTGGTCAGTCAATCATCTTGTCACAGTTACCATCCTCTACATTTAATTTAATTTAACTTCCTACCGTAGTGGAGAGAAAAGAAGTAGCTCGTTGATCTGCCAGTCGCGGGTCTGTCATGCAGAGAACTCTCTTCATATTTTCTGCATAATGATGCATTTAAAAGTTAACAACCAAATGGATGTTTATAAAAGTTCACATTGCTGTTGCAGATGAAATATAACACGGATAACAATAAATAAATATTTTTTACCAGGTTAAATGTTGATTATTCTGATTATGACTCAAACCCCTTTTTGTAAACCTCTCTACCTAACTGTCGATCACGTGCATCCGCCACGTTTGTAGTTTTTCTAACGCATTTTATTCATGTTTGTAGTTCTGGACCGAATCCTTCGCCAAAGCGCAATGGATTGTGGGCAGTTTTAGCCATTAGAGTGTGCACGTGTAACCCCTCTCTCCCGGGTCCTCTCCGCCACACCTCGTTCTTGTTCCGAGTGGGTCTCCAGCATGGGAGGCAGACGAACTAACAAGGAGGCTAAAGACTGCAGCCTCTAGCGTCAGTCGCTAGTGCGCCTCTTGAGATCAGGGGAGTGAGGTTTACCTGCACAGCACCTACTTGCTGGCCTCCGTTACTCTCACCCCCCTAAAACTCACTCCAATCCGGGTCACGGCACCAATGTAACCCCTCTCCCCCGTGTTCGTGTTCTCCCACACCCATGCAAATACGTCACTTTATATTTCATCATTACTGTGAGTTCCATGTGTTTGAGTAGACTGAATGTCTGAGCAAAATCAGAAGGACTGTGTGTTAGAAATGTCAGGATGCATGCACTTCCTGTACATCTGTGTGTCACTTGTGCTGGTGTCATATGTTTACAACAAAGAGATTCTGAATGATATTCAGAAAACAAAGACTCCCGAGATTCACAGGTTAGAGCAAAATGGTTAGGATTCGATTTGGTTATGCTAATAGAATTGGCATTAGGATTGCAAAAAAGCATATGTACACTAAAAAATGCTGGGTTAAATATAACCCAGTGCTGGGTTAAAAAGGGACAGACCCAGCTTTTGGGTTGTTTTGACCCAGCGGTGGGTTAAATGTTTGACCCACCCTTCTGGGTATATAACCCAAACCGCTGGGTCAAAACAACCCAATTTGCTGGGTTTGTCCCTATTTTACCCACCACTGGGTTGTATTTAACCAAGCATTTTTATAGTGTAAGAGGATAGATGTCTTTAGAGTAATACAAAACATATATTATAACACATTTACCTTATCTAACAACGATTTAATATTTTCAAAATGTACAAATTTCAGAATTAGCTGAAGAAACAACAGAATCTGAATTCTTCCTGGAAAAGTAGTAAATTAAACAAAATATATTTTAATTTGGGCTGTTAATCAATTAATGAATTTTATTGATTTAGTTACATTAAATGGTGATTCATTATTCAAAGTAATCACAACTGATCGCATATTTTGTTTGATAAAAATTAAGATAATTCACAGGCATTATTTAGGCAGATAAAAGTAGAATACGATTAAGACACGAAATATTTACCTAGCATTTTTTTTTTTAATAAATTAAAACGAAATGCACTAAATGAAGGCGTTAAATTGACAGCCCTATAATATTAATAGTTCACAACGCAGAATATCCTATCTGCACGCAGGAAAATCATTTATGACCTTAAAAATGGTCCAGGTTTCATTTGTATTGCTCAGTGAATCACTGAATATGGCTTGCTCTATAATTCATTATGACTAATGTGCATAATTAATTTGATGGCTCGAGTCTCAAAATACATTTAATAAAGAAGCCCAACATCTAAAAATAGATCTCTCTATAACTTGTATTCTGCTTCCAGCTAAATTAATATTACGTGGTGTACGATAAACGCAAAAGCTTAAGCAAAAAGTGCACTCGGTAATATTTGTGTTGCATTAGTCGATGTGACAGTCAAGTGGACTTATACTGTCACCTAGTGGCGAGGAGACAGCATTACACTATAATTATTTTAAGCGTTTTAAAAGTACTACTAATTTCATGATGTGAAAAAAAAATGAGGGAAAACTGCATTCAAACACCTATTCTTCACCAAGTTTCCAAATTCAAACATACTTTACAACAATCCTTCCTCTTGCTTACTTCATACTAACACATCTAGGGGAAAACAGTAATTTGGGAATAATTAGAGAAACAAACACACTCAATTACAATAAACAAATCTCTTTTGAATATTTTTTTCATCTTACAGTCGCTGTAGAGTCACACTGACCTCTTAATTGTGTACGGCAGTAAAAACACCTCAGATCTGAGTATAGTATCAAGCAGGAAGTACAATAAAATAAAATCTTACTATTGAAATACAGTTAGAATGAAAATGATATTTTCTCTGTTTGAATAACTGAATGAGCTTAGACATTCAGCATGTTTAGCATAGTGTGATGGGGGAGCTATTTAGATTGTATATATAAGCAGTAAAATAAGATATAAAACAGATGGCCGTCTCAAACAAACATCACAAGTGGATGCGCTCTCTAGAGGATAAACGTTCCAGGCTTAATCTGATATTTTGTTCCTATGCTGAAACATTACTGAATCTGTTCCAATAAAATGTAGCAAACGAAATCATTTATTTTCCATGTTTTAAAAGACTAGAGAAACTCATCTATGGTCTTTATAGTTAGTTATATGTCTCAGTAACCACGTATGTGTGTGTGTGTGTGTGGTGTGTTGTGCAGCGTTTTTTGTGCACATTAGGCATAAATTTGTATATGACAAGGGTTAAACATGTATTCCAAGGCGACGGTGATTTCAGACTTACCCCATGTCCCCACTTGTTCAAACGCTATAATCACACAGAATGGGTATATTGACATGCTGCTGAATAGCAACAAAGTTTTGCTGTGAGGGTCGGGTTTTAGGGTATGGTTGGTGTAGCAATATATTACTGTCTGTACATATAAAACCATTGACGCTATGGGATGTCCCCACTTTTTCCAAAACCAACCTCTGGTTGTGTGTGTGGTTGTGTGGTGTGCTTTAATCATCAGCATTCGCATTCTGAGTGCTATTAATGGAAGTGACTATTCATATTCTACAAATAAAACCATTATCACTCTGGACAGATGGTGATTGATGTGTGTTCTTTTTTCCAGATCAAGGTTATGAGAAAAAAAGAACATGAACCAAGAGAAAACTCAATATTTGTTGTATGTACGTTTCAGATGTGTCATTCATTAAATCTATATTAGTAGAAATCATTCATTGAATTTAGTGTTGCTATTATACATATGTTTAATTGAATATCTTCTTTTCCATATTATCCATATGCCGTATTAATTCTCTGGCGGAATACTGTAGGCTAACACAATCGCCTCAGAACACACCGTTGGCCCCCAGTACTAAATACTACTATTAAATACTACTATTATTATTATAAAATAGTATGTATTGAATAATAATGATTAAAAAAACAGCCATCATAAAAGTTGCTATGCAATTCAGTCAAAAGTACAAAGGCAGCGCTCGGATATACAGCACTAAAGTTAAAGTTATAAAATATAATGTTATGAGACTTTGCCCTCAGTCAAAACTATTTGCTCTGGAACAAATAATAGATTAATGAGACCTGTTAGATTTACCCAAAACGAATTGTATCTCATGTTTAACCACTATAGAGATATCAGAGCCAGCTCAAAATTCCAGAAGATCTGGCCTAGGTGAGGCTGCTCTCGGCGGGTTCATAAGCTTTGAACGGCCGCTGACACCCTGGAGCTCCAAAAACGTCAAAACACATTTTCAAATAAATGTTATCTTTATTAAAAACCACATATTTGAAGTCTAAACAACAACATTATTGCCTAAAAAAACTCTTAAAACTACATCCCGTGACACAAACAGTATTATTTATAAAATTATAGTGGATTTGGGGGCATCCACCATGACACTCACTGTGAGAAATACCGCAAGCAGAGTGATACAAACAGGAAACGGTGAATTCTGTCATCACTAGAATATGGCACACCTGGAAAAGGATCTCAGCCAATCAGATTCAAGGACCAGAAAGAAAGAACTGTTCATTAAATTTATAATATATATTATATTAGAAGAGGAGAGAGAGAGAGAGATAAGAGAGAGAGAGAGGTGATAGATATATAGAGAGTTTTTTTTTTTAAAGAATATAATTAGAATAGAGAGTTCTAGAGTTAGAGGGTCAAATAAAGATGGAAGAGATGTGTTTTAGCCGATTCTTGAAGATGGATAAGGACTCAGCTGCTCGGATTGAGTTGGGCAGGTCAATCCACCAGGAGGGAACATTTAAAAGTCCGTAAAAGTGATTTTGTGCTTCTTTGGGATGGCACAATAATGCGTCGTTCACTTGCAGAACAGAACGCAAGCTTCTAGAGGGCACATACGTCTGAAGTAATGAATTTAGGTAAAGGGTGCAGAGCCAGTGGTGGTTTTGTAGGCAAACATTAATGCCTTTAATTTAATGCGAGCAGCTATTGGTAGTCGTTGCAAATTGATGAACAGAGGTGTGACTTGCATTCTTTTTGGCTCATTAAAAATTAATCTAGCTGCCACGTTCTGGATTAATTGTAAAGGTTTGATAGAACTGTCTTGAAGACCTGCCAAGAGAGCATTGCAATAGTCCAACCTGGACAGAACAAGAGCTTGAACAAGGAGTTGTGAAGCATTTCCAAAAGAAAGGGCCTGAGCTTCTTGATGTTGAATAAAGCAAATCAGCAGGACCGGGCAATTTTAGCAATGCGGTCTGAGAAATTCAGCTTATCATCAAACACAACTCCAAGGTTTCTAGCTGTTTTTTTTTTGAAGGAGTTATGGTTGATGTGCCTAAATGGATGGTGAAATTGTGATGAAACGATGGGTTTGATGGAACCACAAGCAGTTCTTTCTTGGCAAGGTTGAGTTGAATGTGATGGTCCTTCATCCAGCAATAAATATCTGTTAAACAAGCTGAGATGCGAGCAGCTATCATCAAATCATCAGGCTGGAATGAGAGGTAGAGTTGAGTGTCACATCAGCATAGCAGTGGTATGAAAAGCCATGTTTTCTGATTGACAGAACCTAGTGATGCCATGTAGACAGTGAAGAGAAGTGGTCCAAGAACTGAGCTTTGAGGCACCCCAGTAGCTAGATGTTGCTACTTGGACACCTTACCTCTCCAAGATACTTTGAAGGACCTATCTGAGCGGTAAGACTCAAACCACTGGCGTGCGGTTCCTGAGATGCCCTTTGCCAATAGGGTTGACAGGAGGATCTGGTGGTTAACCGTGTCAAAAGCAGCAGACAGATCCAGCAAGATACATGCATCATACATCCTGATATACATTCCTATAGTATACACCAATACTATGTATAGGCACTGTATTCTGCACTGTTGTTTTTGTTTAATTTTCTCCAGTTTGCACTACTATATCTTGCACTAAGCATTATATATATTACCTTCTGGAATACCTCTCTTCTTGTCTATTTTATTTTTATTTGTATCTATTTATGTTTGTCTATTATGCCAAAACGTGTGGGCTGCTAAACAGTCTTTCATTGTTCAAAACAATTACAATAAAAATATTCGTTCTATATATATATGTGGGTATGGAAAGTATTCAGACCCCTTTAAATTTTTTCACTCTTGTTATAATTGCAGCCATTTGCTAAAATCATTTAAGTTATTTGTTTTTCCTCCCTAATGTACACACATCACCCCATATTGACAGAAAACACAGAATTGTTTGACATTTTTGCAGATTTATTAAAAAGAAAAACTGAAATATCTCATGGTCCTAAGTATTCAGACCCTTTGCTGTGATACTCATGTATTTAACTCAGGTGCTGTTCATTTCTTTTGATCATCCTTGAGATGGTTCTACACATTTATTTGAGTCCAGCTGTGTTTGATTATTTTGATTGGACTTGATTAGGAAAGCCACGCATTTGTCTATATAAGACCTTACAGCTCACGTCAGTGCATGTCAGAGCAAATGAGAATCATGAGGTCAAAGGAACTGCCTGAAGATCTCAGAGACAGAATTGTGGCAAGGCTCAGATCTGGCTAAGGTTACAAAAAAAATGTCTGCTGCACTTAAGGTTACTAAGAGCACAGTGGCCTCCATAATCATTAAACGGAAGACGTTTGGGACGACCAGAACCCCTCCTCGAGCTGGCCGTCCGGGCCAAACTGAGCTATCGGGGGAGAAGAGTTTTGGTGAGAGAGGTAAAGAAGAACCCAACGATCACTGTGGCTGAGCTCCAGAGATGCAGTCGGGAGATGTGAGAAAGTTGTAGAAAGTCAACCATCAACGCAGCCCTCCACCAGTCGGGGCTTTACGGCAGAGTGGCCCGACGGAAGACTCTCCTTAGTGCAAGACACATGAAAAAACACCTGAAGGCCTCCAAGATGGTGAGAAATAAGATTCTCCTGTCGGATGAGGCCAAGATAGAACTTTTTGGCCTTAATTCTAGCGGTATGTGTGGAGAAAACCAGGCACTGCCATCACCTGTCCAATACAGTCCCAACAATGAAGCATGGTGGTGGCAGCATCAGTGCTGTGGGGGTGTTTTTCAGCTGCAGTGACAGGACGACTGGTTGCAATCGAGGAAAGATGAATGCGGCCAAGTACAGGGATTTCCTGGACGAAAACCTTCTCCAGAGTGATCAGGACCTCAGACTGGGCCGAGGGTTTTCCTTCCAACAAGACAATGACCCTAAGGACACAGCTAAAATAACAAAGGAGTGGTTTCACAACAGCTCTGTGACTGTTCTTGAATGGCCAGCCAGAGCCCTGACTTAAACCCAAATTGAGCATCTCTGGAGAGACCTAAAAAAATGGCTGTCCACCAACGTTTTCCATCCAACCTGACAGAACTGGAGAGTATCTGCAAGGAGGAATGGCAGAGGATCCCCAAATCCAGGGTGTGAAAAACTTGTTGCATCTTTCCCAAATAAGACTCATGGCTGTATTAGATCAAATGGGTGCTTCTACTAAATACTGAGCAAGGGTCTGAATACTTAGGACCATGTGATATTTCAGTTTTTCTTTTTTAATAAATCTGCAAAAATGTCGACGATTCTGTGTTTTTCTGTCAATATGGTGTTCTGTGTGTACATTAATGAGGGAAAAATTTTTTTTAAATTATTTTAGCAAATGGCTGCAATGTAACAAAGAGTGAGAAATTTAAGGGGGTCGGAATACTTTCCGTACCCACTGTATAGATATATATATATATATTAATATATATAATATATATTGTAATGACATAGAGTGAATCTCTGTAAAATGAGCCACATTTGACAGTCATCTCAGTGTCAAAGAGGCCCAAATGACCTGAGTTCACTAGATATAAAACCCCAGCCTCTCGGCATTTCAGTTACTAGTTCAATGAGCATGATGAACTTCTCATTCAGGCTGTAAACGTGGTCACATTCAGAAATGAAACACTGTTTTTAAAAAGCTAGTTCACTAGAATAACACAGCAATTAGATTCTGATCTCCCCTGTTTCCCCTGTTTACATTTATTTTTCTGCCCAGCACTAATTTTCCGTATATAAACCGGAAATGTCCACTGAGAGAGAGAGAGAGAGAGAGAGAGAGAGAGTGTGTGTGTGTGTGTGTGTGTGTGTGTGTGTTTTATCTTAATAGTTGGAAGTGAAGAGTCTCACATGAATAAGCTAATATACACTTCTGTTTTTCTAGGACATTGTGGTATTATGTAGGCAACTTCATGTCTATGGAGCAGAATAAACAAAATCAGATCATAAATGCATTCAAATACATTGTTGATCAGATTCAGACACAAAAGTTGGACTAACTAAAAACAAGATGGTATACAGGTCAGGAAATTATGTAATGAATTTAAAAAACAAACAACATTCTTTCTATCTATCTATGATCTATCTATCTATCTGCTTAGCATATCAACCACACAGACCTCTGTGAGACAGTCAGACAAAATTTCTGGGTTTGATAATAGCAGCTGGGACGCAGGGTTCGTGATGTCATCACAGATCACATTGAAACGCACATCCTCGCTCGAGCCACACCGCAGTGCAGAACGAGCTGTTACTGTGCAGACAGTGACTCGAAACTTAACGCACGAGTTTGATTCTCAAAACAACTTGTTTCTTCAGTTAGAAGAGTTTGTTTTTCTTTCGAACTAAAATTGACTTTTTGTTTTAGAAACAGGCAGCAAAAACTGACCTTATGGAAATCAAAACTATCCTGTTTTTAATTCTGAATGCGCACACATGCACTGCCGTCTTTAACGGTAAGTTTATTCATGCATAAAGAAATTGAGATTTTGATTTTCAAAAGCTATGCGACTTCTGGTATTTTCCCTGGTGCGCTTTAACTTACGCGAATAACTGAAAGGAGTTGAAGAAAGTAACTTTTTATTATTAACTCTCTCTCTCTCTTTCTATAGGCTATATATATATATATACATAGAGAGAGAGAGAGATATAAAGAATATATAAAGAAAATAGTCCTTCTATTCACCAATCCAGCATTTAATCATTAAAAGTGAAAAAAAAAAAGCAAAAGTAGCCTATTATTATTGTTTGAAAAAAACAGTTTTCTAGGCTATTTTTATCCGTCGGTTACTCATCCTGTGTTTTCCAATCTACCACAAGCCTAATTGTAGATATTTTATTTATTTAAAAAAAATGAATGAATGAATTAATTAATTAATCAATGAATCAATCGATCGATCAATGTGTGAAAACAAAGTGCCTTCAGGCTATTAATGAAACTAAAAATATATTAAGAAAAAGTGGGCAAGCTGTAGGTTATATTTATTTGAAAAATGACCAGCTATATCACCATCTTAGATCAGCTAGAAAGCATCTACCATGTTCCAAAACACAGCTACTAGTACCAGCCAACAAGGCTTTGAAATATAACCTGTCAAATACGTTTATACCCAAACTTAATCCTTCCCAGACACATCAAAATATTGCTGAAGGCTCTGAGAGAGACTGTTCACAGCATTCCTAGGAAATGTCCCTGTGTGTGTTTTGGTTGGAAGTATTATTCTCATTATCGAGCTCTCAGATATGGTTGTTTTCCTGTGTTTATCTAGTAATGTTACATAGGAATTTACTAGTATTTATTTTGTATGTTTGATTACAGTTAGTGCTGAAGACAGTTTAGCTGAAACTGCAACAACTGTTCAGCCGGTTTATCCACAGGATCATCACGAGAAACCCAGAAACGGTATAGTTTTCAGAGATCCTCTAAATACTGTCTTACATTTATAAACTGGACAAGTAATGACCCCTCCCTATATAAATATAGATTGGTTATTTGTAAGTTACCTTACCATATAAACAGTATGTGAAACATTGTCAATGGTTTAACATCGCATTATATGAACTTTTACTGTAAAAATCAAAACAATTTTTGCACATAAAAACTATAAAGTACTTTATAATTTACTATGAAAAACATTAAAATGACATTCCCAGAAGTCACTGCATGACACATCAAATGATTATATTTTATATAAATAATTTAGTTTTCAGACATTATGTAGCCTATATTAAGGTGCTTTATGTTACATTTTCTGGTATTTAGTTAATGTTTATTGCATTATTTTTGTGTCATGTGTGTTGTTACCATGATGGTGTTTTGTCTTTGCTTGTTTTACCCATCTGTATGGTGTTTATCAGTACCAGTTAATGGTTAAAATCAGATTTTGGTATATATTAACAGTAGCATTTAATGAAATATCCAGTTCCCCTTCAGGAACTCGAGCTGCGTCGAAACGCTACGGGAACACGCTCTGAATCACATGTGTAATCAGTTCAATGGATGGGCGTGACGTCACGGGCGGGGTGACGTAACGACCAGGAAGCTTAAAAGCATGTGCGGTGGAACCGGCATCTGCTTTCTTTCATTCAGCAAGCGCTCTGTGTTGTTTCAGTTCCATACTGTTGTCAGTCCTATTTACTGTTGTTTCACGGTATGAATCTCCTTTGTCAAAGCTTCTCAAAAGAATCAGAGCAGCGCAGCGTTCAGGCTGTGTGTTTCCTGCCCTGCCCGTGCTATATTTCGGTGTTGACAACCCAGTTTGTCTGTTGTCTGTTTGGAGTGAAACACGCAGAGTCCAGCTCTACGAGGGCATTCTCCAACTGACCTGCACCCATAGCGGCATTTGTACTCGGCACTTGCGTTTTTCGCTCTCAGAGGCCCTTTGGAGGAGCGGGGCCGCCGCCGCTTTTTGCCGAGGCGGAGTGGCGGCTTCTGGCGGCGTGGTTTCGCATATGGATCCCCGGTGGAGGGAAGTAGACAGGCGATTCCCTATCTTCTTCCTTAACCAAACAGATCCGTGCCGTTCTTGAGTTTCGGAAGGCCCGCACTGGGTCCTCCCCCCAGTAGAGGGCGCGATGTCGTCCTCGGTTTGTCTTGGTATCAGAGGAGATTGATACGGAGAGCGCCGATAGCGCTTCTCTCAGTTACCGCCCAGAAACGTAGCAGTGCTAAGATGCCACGGAGGCCTCTAGAGGCAGCTAGTACAGTCCTTCCCTGCCTGTTCGCCGCTTCAGGCACCAAGCTAGCCCTCTGATTACACCATAGGTCTTGTCTCTCGGAGACTGTTCCCTTAGTAAACTAACATGGGGGTGGGGGGTCTCGGTGGGTCCCGAGTAGGCTCTGGTCATGGAACAGAAGTAGTTACTCTTTTGAGGAAGGAGGCCATTGAGGTGGTCCCTCCTCACGTAGCAGAGTCCGGGTTCTACAGTCGGTACGTCACCATTCCGAGGAAGGATGGAGGGTGGCGTCCTATTTTAGATCTGCGTCATTTGAACTGCTCAGCCAGGCGACTGAAGTTTAGCACGCTCTCACTCAAACAAGTTGTGTCTCAGATCAAGTCCGAGGTCTTGTTTGGCATGATCAATCTAAAAGATGCACATGTCTCCATCATTCCTCATCACAGAGAGTTCCTGAGGTTTGCTTTCGGGGGAAAAGCGTACCAATATCGTGTTCTTCCTTTCGGCCTTGTGGGCACTCTCACCTCACACTTTCACGAATGCTGCTCTGGCTCCTTTGCGACTCCAGGGCATCCGCATACTCAACTACATCGACGATTGGTTGATATTAGCTCATTCAGAGCAGGTAGCGGTTCGGCATCGAGATGTCGTTCTCGCTCACACGAAAGAGCTGGGGTTAAGACTTAACGCCAAGAAAAGTGTGCTTTCTCCAGCTCAGAGGACCACTTATTTGGGCGTGGTGTGGGATTCGACCACGATGCAGGCACGTCTGTCTCCTGCTCGGATCGAGTCAATCATCACTGCAGTCAAGAGAGTGGAGTTGCCTAGGAAACTCACTTCGCATGCTCAAGGTCACGCGGAGATGCCTACGTGCCTTAGTCATGTGGAAGAAACCTTAGTTCTTGTCTCAGGGACCGATGCTGGGAGCTCCTTGTCACCGTGTAACGCTAGCGACGGATGCATCCCTTACCGGTTGGGGTGTGGTCATGAGTGGCCACCCTGCCCGCGGTCTGTGGAGTAGTTGCCATCTCACGTGGCACATCAACTACCTGGAGATGCTGGCAACGTTACATCTCTAGGCATCTCCATAGGTAGCAGACATCCTGTCGAGGCGGGGGCCGAGGCCCGGGGAATGGCGCTTCACCCCGAGGTGGTGAACAGATATGGAGAATTTTTGGCCATGCTCAGGTGGACCTGTTTGCAACTCGAGAGACATCGCACTGTCCCCTCCTATTCTCTCTGACTCATCCAGCTCCACTGGAGCTGGATGCTATGGTGCAACTTGGCCGAGGCTTCGTCTGTACGCGATTCCCGTCAGGATGGACCTCCTCTCACAGGCGGAGGGCACGTTATTTCACCCCCGCCCGGAGCTGTGGAAACTGTAGGGTGTGGCCCTTATGGAGACCACCCTCGCCACTACTGGCCCGGTTGGTACGTTCTGGAGTTCCTTCAGGCCGGAGTAGGGTGGGCTGGTCTACGTGGTGGCCATTGCGGCCTACCGCGCTCCTATTGGTGGCTAGTCAGTGGGCAGACACCCCCTGGTTTATGTTTCCTCTGTGGTGCGCTGAGGCCTCCGGCCAGAGAAGCTTATGCTAAGTGGTGGATCAGGATGCTATTCCATAGCCTCGAGTCTTCTGATCTCCCCACTCCATTGGGGGTCAAGACTCACTCCTTCTGAAGTTGACCTTCGGGATGTTGCGGGATGTCCCCGCCTACTTTGTCAGCTGCCTACCTGCATTCTGCGCCACTCCTGGCTCCGTTCTCTTGCTTTAGCTGCCTTTAGTCTTGCGGTGTGGGCATTCTCGTTCCCGTAGCGTTTTGACGCAGTTCGAGTTCCTGAAGGGGAACATCTCCAGGTTATGTATGTAACTGTGGTTCCCCGAAGGGAACGAGACGCTGTGTCTCAGGGCCATACTTCCGGCATCCCTGTCAGCGCTTGCTTCATTCCTAGCAGCTGACACCGGTTCCACCGCACATGCTTTTAAGCTTCCTGGTCGTTACGTCACCCCGCCCGTGACGTTTCACCATTCCATTGGACTGATTTCACATGTGATTCAGAGCGTGGTCCACGCTGAAGGGCGTTCCCCTAGCGTTTTCGACGCAGCGTCTCATTCCCTTCGGGAAACCATGGTTACATGTGTAACCGGAGACATTTTAAGTTGTAAAATAGCGGCCCACCATATTCAAAATATGTTGCTCCTTTTTCCTGAGAGTTTTAGCTGTAAAAAGGGCCGCCTAGTTTGTCTTTGGCTTCCTGTCTGGAGGTGTTATGGAACTATCACTAATGGTTGTGTGTTTGGTTACAGCCCCCTCTGACCGCAGTTTTTTTTTTTTTTTCTGTTCAAAAGTAACTATTAACCCAACTGATGATCCGATTGACTAAATATGGATGAGACTTGCCCAGACTCTTCTTTAATGCCAAATAAAACTCGTGAAAGTATGTACAATATCCAGCAGACAGACCATAATGGCCTTGTGTTTGTTTTGGACTCTGAGGCTTTACAACCCGAATTCCAGAAAAGTTGGGATGTTTTGTGAAATGCCATAAAATCAAGTAGATGGGTTTTTTTGTTCATTCTTTTTAACCTTTATTTAATTGACTAAAGTACAAAGAAAAAAATCCAATGTTTTCACTTGCCAACTTAATTTGGTTTTGCAAATATAAACAAATTTTGATTTTGATAGCTGCAACACACTCCAAAAAAGTTGGGACAAAGGTATGTTTAACACTGTTTGTACTGCAAGCCCACTGCAATTGGGGTTGTAGTTGAAAGGCTCATTCACACCAAGTTCAAGTGTTAAAACTCATTCTAATTCTATGAGAATAAAATTCACACTATACCAATAACAACACAGAGGAAGGATATCAACACTTTCAGAATGATTTCTTGCAGCTGATGAATGATAAAAATATTGGCAGCCAATCAGAATCCACTAGACTTTAAAGAGCGCGAGAATTTAAAGCTGCAAACGACAAAACTGCAGCGTGCTTATAATAAACAGAACGTTATCGTCTGTTGGTGTGAATGCTCGTTATCATTCTTGGTGTGAATGTCTTAAACATCTTCATCAATGCCTCTCAGTCATATTCATTTGTCTAGTTGTGTTATGAGAGCAGTCACTGATGCTGTTGTTTTTTTGTGTCGGGTTACAGTGATACGCCAACAAACATCCCGATCTAATAAAGGAGCACATCCATGTAATGTCACTGATCTGAATGCAGCAAAATGCAACCGGACTACAGTCCTGATACTCAAGATCTCAAACGAAGCTGTTGACTTCCTTAAAGGCCCAATGGCCACACGCATCATGCCCTCATTCTACATCTTCATCATCTTCATTAGTTTGCCCCTGAACGCTTTGGCCTTGGTGACGTTCACCTGTAAGATTCGAGATAAGAAACCAGCTGTGATCTACATGACTCACCTGGTGTGTGTGGACCTGCTCTTCACCCTGCTGCTGCCTCTGAAGATCCATTACCAGCTGAACGCTTCAGATTGGGTGTTCGGTGAGGCGGCGTGTCGTGTGATCAGTGCAGCTTACTACTGCTACATGTACTGCTCCATACTGCTGATGATGTGCATGAGTGTGGACAGGCTGCTGGCCGTGGCGTTTCCCATCGCCTCTCTGACCTGGAGGAATG
The DNA here is from genome assembly GCA_018155175.1 of Sinocyclocheilus anophthalmus. Lineage (NCBI taxonomy): Eukaryota > Metazoa > Chordata > Actinopteri > Cypriniformes > Cyprinidae > Sinocyclocheilus > Sinocyclocheilus anophthalmus. The sequence continues at coordinate 102,689 of JADLZN010001947.1, forward strand.
CAAGGAAAGCCACATACATATGTGTGCTGGTCTGGCTGCTGGCACTTGTTGGTACAGTGCCACTTCTCTCAATGAGACAAACATTCAAGATTAAGGATGTGGGCATCACCTGCCATGATGCGCTGATCCATGATGACCATACGGATCAGCAGTACATGTACCTGTTCTCCATCCTCTCCTGCCTCTACTACTTTGTGCCACTTATCGTCACCTTAGTGAGCTACTCCACCATCATATATGTGCTCCGTACCAAGTCTAATCAATTTGCAAAATCCTCATTGCTCTCAGAAAAAAGAAGGAGAGCGGTGATTATGGCTATCTCTGTGCTGGTGGTGTTTGTGATGTGCTTTGCTCCAACCAATGGCATCCTGTTGTACCACTGTGTTTATTTAGCTACTACTAAAATCAACAGCGGGGAGGGAGATTCATCATATGCGGCTTACCTGTTGGCTGTGTGTTTGGGGAGTGTAAGTGTTTTTCTGGACCCCCTGCTGTACTACTATGGCTCGTCTCAGTGCAGACAGAAGATCAGCTCTGTGTTTTGGTGGAGATGGGGAAAAACCACCTTATCAAATCCAAACACTCAGACAGACACATCCTCTTATGCGAGATGTGAGTACATTCAGGCACGCATTAAGACGTGAATTGTTTCGACGTAGCGCTAATGAAATTTTAACAATTGTATACTCTTATATTGTGCCATTGACAGAAGATTGAATTCAAAGTTATCTCTTTTTTGGCCACAAATAAAGATTCATGTTAAAGCAGGATGAATATTCCTTCCATGCTGTTGCTGTAAAATCCAGCATCTCTGTAACTAGGTCAAATTGACCCAACCTATTCACTGCTTAAGAGACTCCATTTCCTGTCTGTGACTGGGCACGTGTGAGAAACACAGTGTTACTGAAAACATTTTACATCGCCCTGTTCAGATCACATTTTTAGATCCTATTTTTTCAGGCTGAAAAGCTGGAGTTAAGTGGCAGTAAATCTGTCTAAAACAGGACAGAATATTGTATAGCAGCAACTTTTTTTTAAATATGCCATTTTAACATTTACTTGATACACTTACATCTATTTAATTTTGATTGCTAGGCAATTACAATTTTTTTTTACAAATGAATAGATAATAAAACATATCATGTTGTTATTTAATATTTTCTGAAATATTAATCAGCATTTTCTAAAAGTTAAGCACCTTACTATTTGTTTAGTAAGATTTAAAAAAAAAACATTTCAGGCTCTATTTAGTGCCCTATTTGTGGAAAGTGGCAGCAGTCAAAATACAAAAAATATAAAAAGCAGTCAATCCAAGAGTGTGTGGGTGGCTGGAACAAAAACGTGATATAGACAGTTTTGAAATGATGAAGGCAAAAAGTTAAGCTGCAGTCACTATAATTAATTTTGTGCATAAAGACATGTTATCTGTGTATATTGTCAGACTTTTTTCCATCTCTGTATTCAGTTAAGACAGTGGTTCTCAAACTGGGGGTACGTGAGATGACGGAGGGGGTACGCGAACAAAATTCTGAGTTTTGGCATTCATTTAATACCCCAACTTAAAGTAACATTAAAACCGAACATGTATTTCTGACAAGCAAAATGCCGCTTCTAATGTAAAAACAGGAAAATGGGAGTGCTGTAAAGGGTCAAATAGGCTACATGATATCCAATCAGCTTACCTCATCTTTTGCGTCAAAACTGATGGCATCCACACAAGCATGAAGAGCAAATATTGACACGCGCTGTACATTGAGATCGATTTAAACTCTCTTGAATACAGACACATACCCTGTGCAAGTTATTGCTTTCATGTTTAAAATACGAGCAAGAATGCAAATTTCCCTGAATATCCAAACGATGGCAAATGTGACATTAATTTTTACAACAGTTCAACAAAAAAAGGTAATATTAAGTGAACATTTTACATTTTAAATGTAGCCTACATTTTAATCAGATTATTGTCATGTTTGTTATATTTTGCAACGAAATAATAATAGTTTCAACGAAATCCGTATCATCTGGGGCAAGTTCAAGCTCAAACCGGTGCGCAACGTTTTGCTACGGTTTCCGGTTTGAACGGAAGCACAAAAGGAGAAAAGCACCAGGCCCAGACTGTGTTACACCAGCCTTTCTGAAATCCTGTGCTGACCAGCTGGTCCCCATCTTTTCACAGATCTTCAACATATCACTGGAGCTGTGCGAAGTCCCTTACTGCTTCAAACGCTCCACCATCATCCCCGTCACAAAGAAAACCCAAAAGTACTGGACTTAATGACTACAGACCTGCGGCTCTAACATCTGTGGTCATGAAGTATTTTGAAAGACTGGTGCTGGCCCACCTGAAGGACATCACTGGACCCTGCTGGATCCTCTTCAGTTTGTGTACAGAGAAAACAGGTCTGTAGATGATGCAGTCAACATGGGACTACACTACATCCTGCAACATCTAGAAAGACCAGGGACTTATGTGAGGATCCTGTTCGTGGACTTCAGCTAGGCCCTTACCACCATCATCCCAAACCTCCTCCTGCCAAAACTAACTCAGCTCTCCTTGCCCACCTCTGTCTGTCAGTGGATCAGCAGCTTCCTGACAGACAGGTAGCAGCTAGTGAGGTTGGGAAAATACACATCCAGCACCCGTAAGATCAGCACTGGAGCCCCTCAGAGTTGTGTTCTCTCTCCACTGCTCTTCTCCCTGTACAACAACGACTGCACATCTAAAGACCCCTCTGTCAAGCTCCTGAAGTTCTAGATGACTACAGTCATCGGCCTCATCAAGGAATGAGATGAGTCTGCTTACAGACAGGAGGTCGAGCAGCTGGCCGTCTGGTGCAGTCTCAACAACCTGGAACTCAACACGCTCAAAACTGTGGAGATAACCGTGGACTTCAGGAGAAACCCCTCCGCACTCCCCCCACTCACCATCATGGAAAGCACTGTGACTGCAGTGGAGTCATTAAGGTTCCTGGGCACCACAATCTCTCAAAACCTGAGGTGATACACTCACATAGACACCATTGTTAAAAAGGCCCAGCAGAGGATGTACTTCCTTCATCAGCTGAGGAAGTTCAACCTGACACAGGAGCTGCTCAAACAGTTCTACTCCGCCATCATTGAATCTGTCATACTCCGCACCCCGTGCCAATAACTGTCCATGGTTAACGCCCTCAGCTACCAATCGGACTCAGAAGACCTTCAAAGGGTAGTCGGATGCTGGCAATCATTGGACCAACCCTCCTTCTCTCCAAGAACTGTACCCTACGCCTCAAGCAGGGAGGCAAAAGGGTGGCAGAATCACTCTGACCCCCCTCACATCCAGCACATCCCTCTTGACTTTTGCCATATGGTCGACGCTCAGAGCTCTGAGCACAAGAACGGCCCCAGACACAGGAACAGTTTCTTCCTAGGCCATCCATATCATGAACCACTTGACAATACTGTGGAACACACTATGATTCACTCATACAATTAATTTATCTAACACACACACTCAGTCTACATTTCAATTGGCACATAATATACCTGTACAATATACAACTGTCGATTTGTATATTTTTATCCCTTATTTACTTGTTCAATTTTTTATTATCTGTGTTTTGTGTTCTGTCACTGTCATTCTGTTACACTGTGGAGCTACTGTCATGAAAACAAATACTCGTAGGTGTAAACAACCTGGCAATAAAAACTAATTACTGATTAGGAATTTGAACGACATGTGCCTGGAAAACGGTGTGTGCAAGGGGTTTGGAGATGCGTTTTCTTGTTTGGTGGGTGTGTCAAACATGGCAGCCCAATCAGCAGCAACATGTATGTAAACCACGCTGTATTAACGAGACAGCTCGCACAATGTAACTAACATCAAAATAAATTCACAAGAGCAAAAATATTGTTTGCACATGTTTATTTACAATAAAGGCAAAATAACTGAAATAATAAAAGCACAAGTATAGATCTGGAACTTCTCTAAGTCTGTCTAAATATCCTAAGATAGATCTATATCCTGTAGAGTATCCTAATATCCTTTCCTTAGGAAGGTGTGCTAAATACTGATTAATGTAACGTAAAAATACTATACATATTTATGTATTTTGCTATTGTATTATGTAGTGATACTTTCATAAACGTTTCTATAGTCCTCTGTTTATATAATGGTAAATATTTCAATAACATAGCACAACAACAGTGATCAGTAATAATGATAAGCCTAATACTCACAAAAAAAAATAATAAGGTCATATAGATCATAAAACAGTCTCGGAGGTAAGAAGTGAATTATCCTTCACCTGAAATGTTTGTCTTTTCATCATGAAATGCGAGGCAAATGTTGGATCAAAATAATTAGGAACCACAGTTTCCACAAAACCCTTCATTTGATTGGGATGTTCTCTTATATTCTGGACGGCAAGGGCAGTGACTAACATCGAGCATATTTTGCAGTATTAAACACATATTTAAACCGATTTCATCAGGCTGCGAAAATTCTTCAAAAAGAACACAAAAGAATGGCCTTCTCAGCTGCCATAGATGCAACTCTTGCGTCATCAGAACAGTGTGTTCAACGCACCACCGTTCCGTTTAAAAAAAACGTTTTGCACCGTTTTTGTCAGGGCTGAACGCAGCCCAGGGTGTGTCTCCAAGCAAGCAGTGTTTAGCTAGTTAGTGACGAATGCGGCCCTTGAAACGATTCGTGAGGACAAGAGTTCAGTTATTAATAAAACCATTCAGAACTACAGCTTTTAGTCAGGACTGAATGAATGAATGAATGAATGAATGACGCCTGGCTCATTAAAACCTCCTATTGGCGGTTTTATTTTTAAGCCTACAAGTAGACTATCACTTCAATTTGCCATCATTTATTGCTTTATTTATTATATTAATAAATAATACTCTTAATGGAATGTTAAAAATATGACATAAGATACAATTAATAAGGATAGAAAATCTTTGCCTCCATAAAGGTAAAAAAAGGCACCTATAAATCAATTTAAGGGGGCAAATGTTGTCCTTTAAAAGAAAAGGTGTAACTGCGGTCTAAAGTGGAAGAGAGGGGATACGAATGTTACGGGAAGAGTTAAATGCCCCAGGGGGTACGCCGCTGTTAAAAGTTTGAGAATCACTGAGTTAAGATATAACCTCTTTTGCTTTACAGGTTCACTGACTCTACTATATTAAATTGCCGGTTTTAACCAGCTTGAATGTGTAAATATCTCTGCATATTAAATGATATGTTCATATGAATAATATGTGTATAATTTGTGCACATTTTCTCAGATTATTATATTTTATAACTGATCTGAGCGTGTATATTTGCAATATGGGGGCTAGTTGTCAAACAAGTTTATTTTATTATCTTATTTCCTCAAACTTTTAAGTTCTGGTCTCTAAATTTTGATTGGAGTAAAAAGTGTAAAAACTTACCCTGGTCTCCCCTATATCATATTGTATTGCTGAAGTATCTAGTGTATATAATACTTTTCTCAGGTCCCAGTGACAAAACAGAAATGCTCAAATCTTGTCTTACAGCAGAGACAAGTATGCCTATTCATATTCTGTCGCATTATATTTATCTGATGTACAGATAAGCATAACTTCCCCATTCCATAAATAACTATTTTCAGATCTGGACATCAGTTCTAAGCCACTCATTTCAAACATATTCAGTTATGTAGCCTATATAATTGACTGGAAGAAATATATACCAAACTAATGTAGTTACTGTTGTATGAGACCTTTTAATATTATAAAACTATGCCACAATGTGCATGTTTTCTATGCTACTAGTTTCAAGCCCTTGCGCAAAGAAAATATATTTCCTAAGATATGATCAAAAAATTTAATTATATAACAGTATATTTGAAAATATACAGAATAATATATTGTGTAAATGCATTACAGTATATTGAATAATACATAAGGAATTGCCGCTTTCATATATTAAAATATGACTTCCTAAATAATTGTATAATTATATATTTCCTATATAAAATATGTGGTAATTTATTTACTTATGTATCACAATGTATGAAATTTGATATTCAGGTAAAAAAACACTTTATAATATATAGGTGTAATATATGTGATAGGATATGTACTGCATGTGGTCAACAATTCGCTGGAGCAATGGGAACTAGGAAAGAGGAGGTTTCACAAACGAGAGTCTGTAATAATCCACAGGGAGATACAGAGCACAAGGAAGACATTCAACAAGTAGACCCGACAAAACCAAACTGAACAGACTGGGGCTTATAAACACAGGGCAATCAGGGGAACACAGGTGCACGGAATCATAATGTAATCAAACTAAACAAGAACAGGAAAAAAACATAAAAGGAAACACAGGAAGAACTACGGAGGCAAAACGGGTCCAAAAAAGGTGACTTGTGCGAACTTGAGGCAGCATGCATCCCACAATGCATCTCGCACCAACCAGCGAGTGTTAATGTCGGAGGAGAAAACTCGCATAATTTTCAAAATACTGTTATTGTGTCATGAAATGTATTTTTAAAAGTATTTCAGGCGAGAATGTAGTTGTTTAAACCTCAAATCTGCAGTTTATTTATAAAGATATCGCCTATTTGAAAATTTACTTTGCAGATGTCGGAGACGTGAGATCCATGTGATCAGCGGGCGCTCAGTGCTTATGTTTCCCCACGAGAGCAGCCTCAACTAGGCTTGTCCTTCTGACATTTGCCGCTGTCTCTGATGTCTCTTTAGTGGTTAAACATGAGGTAAAATTCGTTTTGGGTAGCCTATATCTAACAGGTAATCTTTGGTCTCATTAATCTATTATTTCTTCCAGGTCATATCGTGTTGGCTGAGCACAAAGTTATATTTTATAAATTATTTATTTATTAATCGTAATACAGTGCTGACTTTGTTGCATACATTTGACTGAATTGTTTGCTTTTGTCTTTATTTCCTATTACATAAGTCTCATACTTTATACAGTGGGGCAAAAAAGTATTTAGTCAGCCACCAATTGTGCAAGTTCTCCCACTTAAAAAGATGAGAGAGGCCTGTAATTTTCATCATAGGTTTACCTCAATTATGAGAGACAAAATGAGAAAAAAAATCCAGAAATCACATTGTAGGATTTTTTAAGAATTTATTTGCAATTTATGGTGGAAAATAAGTATTTGGTCACCTACAAACAAGCAAGATTTCTGGCTCTCACAGACTGTAACTTCTTCTTTAAGAGGCTCCTCTGTTCTCCACTGGTTACCTGTATTAATGGCTTCTGTTTGAACTCGTTATCAGTATAACAGACACCTGTCCACAACCTCAAACAGTCACACTACAAACTCCACCATGGCCAAGACCAAAGAGCTGTCAAGGACACCAGAAACAAAATTGTAGAACTGCACCAGGCTGGGAAGACTGAATCAAGCAGCTTGGTGTGAAGAAATCAACTGTGGGAGCAATTATTAGAAAATGGAAGACATACAAGAACACTGATAATCTCCCTCGATCTGGGGCTCCACGCAAGATCTCACCCGTGGGGTCAAAATGATCACAAGAACTGGGAGCAAAAATCCCAGAACCACACGGGGGGGACCTAGTGAATGACCTGCAGAGGGCTGGGACCAAAATAACAAAGGCTACCATCAGTAAAACACTGCGCCGCCAGGTACTCAAATCCTGCAGTGACAGACGTGTCCCCCTGCTTAAGCCAGAACATGTCCAGGCCCGTCTGAAGCTTGCTAGAGAGCATTTGGATGATCCAGCAGAGGATGGGAGAATGTCCTATGGTCAGATGAAACCAAAATATAACTTTTGGTAAAACTCAACTTGCCGTGTTTGAGGAGAAAGAATGCTGAGTTGCAACCAAAGAACACCATACCTACTGTGAAGCATGGGGGTGGAAACATCTTGCTTTGGGGCTGTTTTTCTGCAAAGGGACCAGGAACGACTGATCCGTGTAAACGAAAGAATGAATGGGGCATGTATCGTGAGATTTTGAGTGAAAACCTCCTTCATCAGCAAGGGCATTGAAGATGAAACGTGGCTGGGTCTTTTCAGCATGACAATGATCCCAAACAAACACCGCCCGGGCAACGAAGGAGTGGATTCGTAAGAAGCATTTCAAGGTCCTGAAGTGGCCTAGCCAGTCTCCAGACCTCAACCCCATAGAAAATCTTTGGAGGGGTTGAAAATCCGTGTTGCCCAGCGACAGCCCCAAACATTACTGCTCTAGAGGAGATCTGCGTGGAGGAATGGGCCAAAATACCAGCAAAAGTGTGTGAAAACCTCGTGAAGACTTACAGAAAACGTTTGACAACTGTCCTCTGTCATTGCCAACAAAGGGTATATAACAAAGTATTGAGATGAAATTGTGTTATTGACAAAATACTTATTTTCCACCATAATTTGCAAAAATTCTTTAAAAATCCTACAATGTGATTTTCTGATTTTTTTTCTCATTTTGTCTCTCATAGTTGAGGATACCTATGATGAAAATTACAGGCCTCTCTCATCTTTTTAAGTGGGAGAACTTGCACAATTGGTGGCTGACTAAATACTTTTTTTCCCCACTGTACTTATATTTTTATAATAGCTCTTATTTTTCATTAAAACTGACGTTTAACAAAAAAGGCAGAGTTGTGCTTGTTATATTTCATTTTATGATACAGTGAAGATAATCAGAGTATATGTGCACAATATTACCTAAACCGCATATTAATATGTTTTATATTTTTTAAATGAAAACAGTTAAGGCAGTGGTGTTTGATATCATTTCGTTTTATTGTAATGCATGAACCACATTTTTGAGGCTATTAATGTTTTAAATGAAACCGAAAAGAGGAATGCTGGTTTGATACTAGAAATATTCGTGCACTGTAAGGTAGTATGTATGTCCTGAAATACATTTTGCGATTAATAATATGTTTAAATGAAAACAAAAAGAGGCAGTGGTGTTTGATATCATATTTCGTCATATTATAAATGCATACAGTGTAGATAACCGGAGTAGCTAAGGCAAGTCAAGTACGCTGCTGTTCCATTGCAAAAATTACCCGGACTTGTGTCCTCCCTAGTCGAACTTGCGAAGTCCGAACTACCGAGGACGCAAGTCCGAACTTTGTGTACTTGGTATTGAGAAACGGCTCAATTTTTTGAATTTTAAAACTTTACTCTCCTTTAACCGAAGCAAAGCATGCTGGGAACTAGAAATCTGCTGTAGCTCATTCCATACATTTTTATGTATATGTATGTATATTCACATTTATATGGGAACATGTATGTGCAATATCTATTCAATAAAGGATCAAACAATGAATATTAGATGTATTTTTGTCTACATTTCTAAATATATTTGTATATAACAATATATAGCTATATATTGTAAATGCATATATTGTTGTATATTGAAATATATAAGCACTGGTTTACCATATATGGAAATGTATTATGTAATATATTGCATTATATTTTGCAGTATATTCCCATATTATTTTTTAAGGGTAGGCCTATATTTAGAATAAATGACTGCACCAAGGAGAGGGACATAGTTTCACTGATAATTAGTTATTTTGCACAAGTCAATAAATTGTTTTAATTCTTTTGGAATACATAACACTTTAAAATCAACAAAAATTTTCACACTAAACTGAAAAAGGTTGTTGCTGCTATTTTGTTAATTTGACAGGACAAAACACTGCAAAAAATTATTGACAAAATACATACAGCAACAGCACAGAATACTATAAATAGAAGCAGGAGAGCACGTGAACCTATCATATCTTCCTCTTTACTATTAGTTATAACACGAAATAGCCTGAGGCTAAACTCAATAGTTGGCAGCCAAATTTTGAGATTTCCTGAACAAATTTTATGAAAGTCACTGTTTAAGTCATATCTTTTGCTGCAACAGAGTTCCACTTGCCTAACATTCATTATGTTTACATGTGTACTAGTAGGCTAATACACGCAGTTCAGTCACAGTGTCTTCAATCACAGTATAGCTAATGTGAGGTAATGTGCTCAGCAATCATATCATACTTTGTTGCTGCCAAGTTGGGGTAATACATACATTTCCGTCATGGTCGACAGACCCTCTGGATAGCCTTGGCCACCCCATGTATAAAACTCTAGTTCTTCCACTGTACCTAGGCCTATGGAAAAAGAATGGCATCATCATATTTTAAAGCACATTCTTGCATCGACACTAGCTCATTTGGTGAAAAAAGGCTCACTATTTATGAAAATATATTATAAATAATCTTAAAGAATTTGGGGTCCTTGAAGTGCTACATTTTACAGACCTCAATGAGATATTTAAGTTAAAATGGATAATTGAGTACATCAAAAATAAAGATGTGTGGAATATATTTCCCAAGTTTATATTTAATTATTTGGGTGGCATTCATTTTCTTTTAAAATGCTATTTTTCTAATGACAAAATCCCAATTAAATTATTCCATAAGCAGGCACTGCTGGCTTGGCAAATAATTGATTAGCAGAACTCTATCTTTAATCAGACAGCTTAATGAACATGGTCCGCAATATGTCATACTCAGAATTCCTTAAAAAAAATCCTGTGAAACCAAAAGACAATGCTCTTATTTTTGATGCAATCCCAAGTAAAGTTGTATCATTACGTAATTCTGAATATTCTTCTGTTAACGCTGACCAACAACAACCATTGACTTATAGTGATATGATATTTATTGGTGATATTAATATTGTTAAAGATCAATGCAGTAAAACATATATTAGAAATGCGTTAAAGAAGAATTGTGCCATGTTCAACAGTCTTTTGGTCATCAAAATATGAAAACATAAGTGGAAGAAAATATGGTCTATAAGAAATAAGTTCTTTATAAATAATAAAGTAAGACAGGTATCTTTAAAATATTACCTGCAGTAAGACAGTTTTCCTCTCCCGCGGGTTCATTGACACTTGGGCACAATGCAACAGAAACAGCCATTGCGAAATCAACGCTGTTATGATTCAAGTAATCCGAGTAATTTTGTGGTAGTTTTAGCATTGAAAATCAAATTCATGAAAATGTGCAAAAGTCTATAGGCTCCAAAATTAGATTTAAGGCATCCACTGTTCATCAGACCATTTAGAATAAAAATGAAAATATAGGATCAAACAACAATGAACAAATGCCAACAGACTAACGAGCCACCATCTTGGATCATGCCTTGATTTCAAAACAGTTAGATCTGATAAATGCTAATTGGGTCAAAACTCTTTTGCTTTCTATTGCATTTGTGCATACAAGTAAGGTAACTACATGGACTCTTAGCAATGCTTTCTATATACCTGCATGTCTTAAGAGTCTGTTTTCCCCCAGAGTCATTAAAGAATCTGCATTAAATTAATAGAGATCCAATTAAGAGATGGGCTGCTAATAGTGCTAACAGGAAATCATTTAGCTTAACATCATAATCAAGGCCACTTTGCAAATGAGATTCAATTCTCTTTAGTAGCTTGTGTGTTTTCACCGCTGGTGTTTTGGTCTGTTTGGTTGCAGAGAGCTCTGTAAGCTTTGAACAGACTGATGAGCCAACTGATGACAAGAAGTCTTCAACCCAGATGTTTGATGAATTCGGTTCAGGAGCATCAGGTACATTTTCTGAAGCACCTCCTTTCACTGAATAGTTGAAAATTGCCTGTATCACATCCTGGCATAACCAAACAGCCCTGGTAACTTTCAATAATGATGATGTGCTTTTGTATGTTCATCTGCAGTCAACTCTCTAGGCAGTTTTGCTGCTGAACTTATTTCTACTCTGGACCAAGCAGAGCTCAACTCCTTCTCACTGTTCATCTCAGACAAGGCTGTTGATTTCCTCAAAGGCCTGCTGGTCACATGTGTCATGCCCTCATTCTACATCTTCATCATCCTCATTAGTTTGCCCCTGAACGCTTTGGCCTTGGTAACATTCACCTGTAAGAATCGAGAGAAGAAACCAGCTGTGATCTACATGAATCTCACCTGGCGTGTGTGGTCCTGCTCTTTACCCTGCACTGTGTTTAGGAGGGAAAAAACAGAAAAAACAACCTCACCGTGTAACACACAGACAAAATCCACAGATGTCACTAAAACCAGGCTTGCAGTAAAGTGTGAAAAAAAAACTGAAAAGTATGTGGTTTTCATTAATTGCATTTCCGGTATATTTTATATATATATATATATATACATATTATTCTGAATTGAAATGCTACTGCTTGTTGAGTTTATCTGATCAAAAGCAGAAGGGACATGTAACAGTTGTCTAGTCATAGATGTATTTTGCAAATACTGTTTGCAATGTCTTTTGAAAATGTTTTACTTCCCTATTTTTTAATGTCACATGTCATATTTTTCACACTCTCTTTGACTTATAGAATTCAGCAGGTTGTTTTTGCTATAGTACTGTTAAGACTTCTATATGTAATTGTCTGGAGTCTGTGATTGTAATTCAGTCATTCTTCAGTAAAGTACCGAAAAAGCATTGATATGTAAAATGCGAGAAGGCCAGATGATTTTCAAAGAAATTAGGTCTTGATTTTTTCACATTGTAGTGTGAAATAATAGTCCATGTAAAGATTTCTTTGTGGAGGAAAAAAAAAGAAAATGTTTGTCAAGAGAATATTTTTGTTTGTTTGTTTATAAATATATAATAAATAAACCAGTTATTACTTCATTAAAGTGGTACTATTGCTATCTGAAGCCTATTTTTAGGCCTATTTCTTAACATGATGCTCAGAATCTGTAATAAATGTAGTGTATTGGAATAGTGAGGTCCCATACGTTCAGGCGAAACAGTTGCTGCAAACGGATAAAGTGCTGGCACATTGCGATGAAAAGAAACCCTTGGCAGTGGTTTGCGATGCCTCGCCCTATGGGCTTGGGGCTTTATTGTTTCACTTGGAGCATGATGGCCAGGAAAAGCCCATTTGCTTCACCTCCAGAACAATGACCACCACTGAGCGGAATTATGCCCAGATTGATAAGGAAGCATTGGCGGTTGTTTTCGCTGTCAGAAAGTTTCACCAGTACCTAGCAGGCCACCACTTCGTGATTTTTACAGACCACAAGCCCCTGCTTGGACTCTTGCCCCATTCCAAGCCAATGCCTGCCATCCTTTCACCACGGATGCTACGTTGGAGTTTGATCATTGGAGCTTATGACTATGAGCTGTGTTACAGACCTGGCAAACAAATGGGCAACGCTGACGCCCGGAGTCGTCTACCTCTGCCTGCAGCTGACGCTGTTACACCACCACCGTTGGAAGTATTGCTACTGGAAATGGTGCCAGATGCACCTATGCATGCTGAAAGGATTTCTAACCTTACACTTAAGGACCCTGTCATGTCACATGTACTATGCTGGGTACTACATGGGTGGCCGGCTGACATACCAGATAGCCGGTTCAGACCATTCATTCCGCGCCGCCATGAACTCTCTGCGCATAAGAACTGTGTGCTTTGGGGAAGCCGTGTGGTTGTTCCTAGTTCGGCGCGGAGAGAGGTACTGGCTATGCTGCATGACGCACATCCGGGCATCGTACACATGAAGGGACATGGCAAGGAGTTATGTGTGGTGGCCGGGCATGGACGGAGATATAGAGGAAACTGTCAAAGCATGCGAAACCTGTCAGATGTCACGTCATGCACCCACTAAGGCAAAAGTGCACCCTTTGGAGTGGACAACAAAAAGATGGTCCCAGCTGCATATTGACTTTGCTGGTCCTTTCCAAGGCAAAGTATTCCTCATAGTGGTTGATGAGCACAGCAAGTGGCTAGAGGTGTCTCTGATGAGTTCCATGTCATCGTCTGCGGTTATTAACACACTGAGACTACTTTTTACAACGCATGGGTTGCCCGATGTCATAGTTTCAGACAATGGTGCTGCTTTCACATCCACAGAATTCCAAGAGTTTGCAGACCGCAATGGTATTTGTCATGTCACTACAGCACCTTATCACCCGAGCTCAAATGGGCAAGCTGAACGCATGGTACAGACAACTATGGAGGCCCTGTCTCGCATCACTCAAGGCGAGTGGCAGACCCAACTTGCTCATTTATTGCTGTCACAGCACGTCACACCCAATTCATCAACTGGAAAAAGTCCTGCTGAGTTGCTCATGAATCGGTGACTGACCACTGCCCTGGATCGTTTACATCCTGACCATGGAGGTGATATGATCCGCAAACAGGAGCTGAGTGCTGAAAAGTGCCCTGGCACTGTAAGAGAGTTTAGACCACATGACTTGGTGAATATGAGAAGTTACACCAGGGATGCTAAGTGGATTCCTGGAGTCATCATTGATGTCACAGGCCCCTTGTCATACAAGGTCAGGACCAGTGATGGGCAGGTGCACAGATGGCACGTTGATCAGCTGCTGGACAGGGTGGCACCCTCAGTAGGCTCTACCAGAGCCCTCAGAGGCAGAAATGCCTGAGTTACAGCTGCCCGCAATAGAAATGGAAAACCCTGGTGAGGAAATTGCTGGGGCTGAGACCATGTCAGAGTCCCCTCCTTCTAGGAAGTACCCCATGAGAGAGCATCGTCCCCCAAGAAGATTTTCAGATTTTGTGGACTGGGGGAAAAGGGTGTAGTGTATTGGAATAGTGAGGTCCCTTTAAGAGGGCGAAAGGCTGGTAGGGACGTTACTAGTTTTTCCCCTGGGGAAGTGGGGGTTCTGTCAGGCTGTTCTAAGTGCTGGCTAAAGATGTATGTTCTGTTCTGTTCTGCGTTGCATCGAACTCAGTAAAAGTTCCCAGATTACAACAGCCTCCTCCTGTCATTCAAGTATACTACAATAAATTAATCCTGTTGGTATATTTTGTTCACATTTGGATAAAATCTTATTGTTCTAAGCTGCTGATGATAAACACAAAGCAGAACCATTCTTACACATTTTAGCAAATATGGCATTGCATGCAATCCATTCACACTTGTAAACATAAGTTTACTTACTCTAATTGCGTTGGGACTTTATTAACCTTTTTGGTTTTTTAAGCATTAACATAAACTGGGCAGTGGATTCTGAGATAGTTGAGCACGGATGGCTGAGCATATACAGTACAAACACTCACGCAATCACACAATCACAAAATTTCATAATTTTCTACTCGTGTTTAATGGATGTCCACTAATGGAAATTGTGTAAAATCGATTATAAAGTAATTTAATTCAGTCATTCTGCGTAAGTGGAGACACACCCAAAGGAAACAACATCTTATATCATCCTATTGTGATTTGTGAAAGTGTCTTATTTTTTTGCTACGAGAACTAATGTTTAACATTGATAAACTGTTATCTAACACAAAATCCCTAGCTAGATTTAAACATATGATCTATTTAATTTTAATGTTGATTTAATGTTCATTGTTTGTGTTCATCAAAATCACACAAATTCATATTTTGAAACAGCATTTCAACAGGAATGGCGAACATCACAGACCTCCTGAGGGTGATGCTTAACTTTTTCTGAAGCACCTCCTTTCACTGAATAGTTGAAAATTGCCTGTATCATATCCTGGCATAAGAGAAGAGCCTGGGCACTCAGTGACAGACGCAGAGCGGGTGTTGAGATTCTGACGTTTGATGACATTAAAGTCTAGCGTTAGATCTGATCAGTGATCATGGGGGTCAAAACTCTCTTGCTTTCTATTAATTTAGTGCATACATGTGGTAAGTACATCAGTAGTTAAAAGTACTATGACTTTCATGGCTTGCTAATCTGCTTGAATTCATATATTACTTTTTACAAATTTTTAACTCAGTACAGCACCATTCCAATTGGGGTGAAACAGACAAATACATTTTTTTAATTCATCCAGGCAGATAAAAAAACCCACTGCAATTGTTTAATTACAATAGACAGGTTGCTAATAGTACTTTTTACAGAAGATGGCCCTGTGTTTTGACTTATAAAGATAAACATGTTCAAGGCCTCTTCACTTCTTTCACAGTCGCTTTCACCTTTCTCGTAATGCCATCAAAACTTGATGTATTGTTTGTTTGGTTACAGATGGTGCTGAACGCAACTTCACTGTTACGATTCCTTTTCGGATGGGGTGTTTTATGGACATTATTCTGGAGACTATTCCAGAAATTTTTCCACAAACTATTCCATAGCAGAGCTTCCAGGTAAAGTTTCCAGACTTGCAGAAGCAATTTGTAACATCTGAGCTATTTGTGTAATGTGTGATCTTTACTTCAGTTCATTATCAAATTATTTTTCAAAAAGGAAGTGCTATGCAAATTGTACAGTAAGTGACTGGCCATTGTTTGAGGATTTCAGGTTTCTATTTTTATTTTAAAGATTCTGGAACGAATCACAGGAGGTGAAGCAAACAACTCAAAAAGTCACACAGAAAACATAGGTTCTGATTCAGTATTTTTACTGTAAACTGTTACTGTTTTACATGAATTCTTTAAATTTACAGCATCACCTTAAAAGCTTTTCACACAGCTTTTCTTAACTACGGGTTGTTGTCGTTCTAAACCAGGCTTTTAACTCAGAGTAAAGGAACATTTCACACTTGTAACATAAAGCAAGGTTGGTGTTATGAAACTTTACCCAGAGCAGAGTTAGCAATGATTTTACGGTGTTAAGGTATTATGCAAAATTCACTTTTAGATGGTGTTTGCATATAAATGTCTTAGCAGTGTGTGGACACAACCACAATGATAAAAATTATTGCATAGTTTTCGCCTTCAGCCAGTTGTGTTCAACAATGTCTCATAAGTGCTTCAGGTGTTTTAAGTTAACAACTTTTTTTTTAGGTTTAGGTTGGATGTAAAAGTGAACATAAGAGTCTTCATTTTGTCTTGATGTCAGAGCAGAGGACGCGATTAATTTTATTTATGAAAGGAATCTGTCCAAGATATACTGTATATCCTACATGTTTGTACAAATCATCACAACACTGCTTTGAAAATGAGGGTCATTAAAACGCAGGACTTGCACAAAAAGATGGATCAATAACCAACTGTTCGTGGTCCAACTACATATTTGGGACATGCAATTACCTGACTCTATATTTAGTGAATGTGCTTGATAGCACGTTGTCTCTTACTGTATTAACAGAGGCCAGAGCTATGTTGTTATTTTTATTTCTTTAACCCGAAAACGCTCACCATTTGTATAATTCATAAACACATCTTTATTACTTCTTAAAAATAAAAAATAACAACATAGCTCTGGTCTCTATGTATACAGTCAGAGACAATGGTCACTTTAGCCACATTAGCCGTACAGTGTGTAACAAGCACATGCAGAAAGGCGATTTGCAAACATTAACAAAATATAAAGTGCGGTAATTACATGTTCTGGATGTGTTGGATCATGAACAGTTGGTATTGATCCATCAGATCCATCCATATTCGCTGTGTGTGATATTCTCTTTCTTTTGAAAACAGCTAAAAATTAAAGCATTATTTTATAAACTTAATGTCTAATGTTTTGAAGATTGACATAAGATAGCGCCACACTATACTAGTTGGAAGCAGTGATGTCAAATAACGCAAGCAGCGTTCAAGACCTCGTTTCCAAATAGGTGGTGGGAAAAATCTAAATTTTGAGTTGTCTGAAATGCAGCATTCGGAATGTACAGTGTGAAATGCCAGTTTTAGAATAGCCAGCATTAATTGTTAACACTAGGTAAATTATGAGCAGTGTGAACCGTGAAGCAAGATAACCCAGGATTCCATTTAACCGGGTTTATAAGAGTAAACTATTTCAAGAGTAAAAAACCCTCAATTCACTGATATTTGTCTGGTGGTGTTGTGAGAAGTTTTACAGTTGTTGTTTTTTATTATTATTTATTTTTGCATGTTGTTTACAGGTCAAATCATTACCCGTATTGTCCAAGTCCTTAAAGAAATTATTCAGTTTAGACAGCCATGTAACAGCACTGATCTGGATGCAGTGAAATGCAACAAGACAACACAGGACGCATACAATATCACAGAGGATGCTGTTCTCTTCCTCAAAGGCCCAATGGCCACACACATCATGCCCTCATTCTACATCTTCATCATCCTCATTAGTTTGCCCCTGAATGCTTTGGCCTTGGTAGCATTCACCTGTAGGATTCGAGAGAAGAAACCAGCTGTAATCTACTTGTCTCACCTGGCATGTGTGGACCTGCTCTTCACCCTGCTGCTGCCTCTGAAGATTCACTACCAGCTGAACGCTTCAGATTGGGTGTTCGGTGAGGCGGCGTGTCGTGTGATTAGTGCAGCTTACTACTGCTACATGTACTGCTCCATACTGCTGATGATGTGCATGAGTGTGGACAGGCCGCTGGCCGTGGCGTTTCCCATCGCCTCTTTGACCTGGAGGAGCACAAGGAAAGCCACATACATATGTGTGCTGGTCTGGCTGCTGGCGATTGCTGGTACGGTGCCACTTCTCTTCATAACACAAACATCCACGATTGAGAATGTGGGCGTCACTTGCCATGACGTGCTGTATCACACACAGCTGTATGTGAACTTGTTCTCCATCCTCTCTTGCCTCTACTTCTTGCCACTGGGTGTCATCTTAGTGAGCTACTCCACCATCATATATGTGCTCCGTGTAAAGTCTATTCGCTTGGCAACATCATCCACAGACAAGCGAAGGAGAGCTGTGATTATGGCTATAGCTGTGCTGATGGAGTTTGTAATGTGCTTTGCACCAACCAATGGCATCTTGTTGTACCACTGTGTTCGTTTAGCCACCAGAGGCAGCGGTGAGGAGGGGAAATACTACCCGATGGCTGTATGTTTGGGGAGCGCAAGTGTTTTTCTGGACCCTCTGTTATACTACTGTGGCTCATCTCAGTGCAGACAGCAGATCAGCTCTCTGATTCGCTGGAGGAAGACAAAAAGCACAACTACACCAACAAACACAAACAGTCAAACAAAATCCTCTAACCTGAGCTGTGAGTACACTCAGACTCGTGTTAAGGTGTGATATGATGGTGATTGTTTTGTTCTAAAGATTAATTTATAAATGCATAATCAGATAATTGCTGATTTACACAATGTATTCAAGTGCCAGGTTTAAATGACTGGATTGATATGTATATTTTCATGTGTCTGGCATATCTATTGAGATTATATATATATATAATTGTAAGATATATTAAATACCCTATAGCATTATCATACGGTGTCTTGGAAATTTGAAAAATTGTATTTTTAACACAAAATTGAAATGCCTTTAGTTTGTATCTCAAAAATTAAGGTGTTTGTATAGTCATGATTTCTGTTGCAATATGTAAATATGCATTATTTTGCAATACTGATGAGTGTAACTTACCCAATTATAATCTACAGTACTTAAAATTTGTATAAATGTGAAGACAAAATAGTTTTTTAAAAATAAAACAAAACATGAGCATTCTCATTCCGTCAATGTCATATTTTAGAACACATTCAACAAAAGTGCACTGAATAGTGCAATATTTATTTAACAGCCAATGCATCATATCGATGAAAAAGGTTTATCAAGATGTGTGCGGGCAGCCTGTGAACGACTGGGTGCTGGAGCAACATTAAGGAATGATAATGGAAAAATAAACAACAAAATTGGATTAAAAATGAATTTACATATACTGATGATGATATAAACTTGTCCTGGCAGCCAAATAAACTGAAAGTACTGAATACTGTAGGAAGGCAGGCCTTTGAGCACATCAAGGCATTATATAATGAAATAATATTGGAGCTTTAGGGAAAATGCCCAAATAAACCATGATTTGTATATCTCTCATTTGGAGCTGTGATGTCTGTCAATTACAGCTGGATTTCTCATTCGCTCTGTAGGTGTAATGAATAGAAATGAACTTGGGCTCAGTGGAGGGTGGAGAGTCCAGTGATGTCACCATATCTAAATCCGAGCCTCTCCTCACAGAAGAGACTGAGCACTCAGAGAGTGAAGAAGCACTGTCTGTACTGAGACTCATCTACAGTTTGAAAGTGAATCCTGATCGGTACTCATGGGGGTCAAAACTATCTTGTTTTCCATTATACTTATGCATGCATGCACTGCCACCTTTAACGGTAAGTACATCAGTGCAGTTGTGCATGACAGAAGTGTGTCTTTTAATTACAGTCTTTTGATGGTGTGCAGATGAAACCTTGACCTTATCATATTATGTGTGTAAGCTTGTTTTGTGTTGATTGCTGGTTTAAATTGTGTGATAGCTTAAAAGATTTTTTTACTTTTACTTTTTTTACCTTTTCATATACTATGGTATAATTTTCATTTACTATGCTATTTTTTGCTTGAATCTAAATTGGCTTCATTTTCATATACTATGGTGTTTTATGGTACTCCAATTACCATATTAACTTCAAATACCATATTACCACAGTACAAAAAAACATAGTAATAATTTTTCTATGTATACAGGTTAATATATGTAAAAGTGTAAACAACAAATTTAAACAGTCATTTAAATTCAGTGAAGTGTTGTTTGTCTTGGAACAACAAGGTTAAACTGCACTTAAAGGATAGTTTACCAAAAAATTAAATTTATTTCATACTTTACTCACCCTCATGATCCAAATTCATGTTCCAAACATGAATGACTTTCTTTCTTCTGTGACAAATAAAAGAAGATATTTTGACAAATGTCCAAATTTTTGTCATATAATGGAAGTCAAAAATAGCCAAATGTAGTTACCAACATTCTTTAAAAATATCTTCAGATTTTTAATTTTTAGGTGAATTATCCCTTTGAATGTCCCACCATTGACAAGTACTGCATGCTATTTGAGCTTTTTATGTATGCTTGAAATTCATATGAATTATTTACAATGCACTGACATCCACAAATTAATGTAAAGTGTTGCTGTTATGCCACTTTTTCACATTGTATTTTACATAAAGAGCCTTCGTTGCATTTAGGTCACAAAATATGGTCATTTCCTGTGAACACTGGAGTTTTCTAGTACTGTTTATGAGTCTGCATGTCTTAGGAGTTTGTTTTCTTTTTTCTTCAGAATCAAGAATCTGCCTGAAATCTGAGATCAAACAGCTAAGAGATGGGCTGCTAATAGTGTTCACAGGAAATGATTTAGCTTGTCACTGTAATTAAGGCCTCTTTGCAAATGGGATCGAATTTCCTTTAGTAGTTTGTGTGTTTTCACTGATGGTTGTTTTGGTTGCAGAGAGCTCTGTAAGCAGCTTTGAACAGACTGATGAGCCAATTGATGACAAGTCTTCAACGCAGATGTCTGATGAACTCGGTTCAGGGTCACCAGGTAGATTTTGCTGTCATGTTGTTCCAAACCCAAAAGACTGGTTAATCTGTGAAACACAAAGTAAAAAATGTATACTGTAACCTGAGAACTTTCTGTCCCTCCAATAAAAGTCCACACCTAAATTACAATATACAGAAAACAAATTCATATGGATTAGTTTTACAATCTCTTTATGAACTTTTTGAAGCATCAAAGTTTTGGCTGAATGGACTTTCAGTAGAGGGACAGGGAAAAACAGCTCAGTTTCCCTTTCAAGGGAACTTCGAATTGTGTCCTCTAGGGGTCGCTATGGGGACGCCTTGTCGTGACCCATGTCTGAAGCCTATATTGAATAAACACCAACTTGTTTGGCCGGCGACCGCCATGACGTCACTACCGTCGCAAATAGTACAAAATAGGCGCCGGTAGCGCAAATCATCACTTCTTCGTCTGCACTGAAGTCCGTTCTGTTTGAAAGGTGCCTTCCAAAGCAAAGCATAAGAGTATTATCTTTTCCTATATGGCGAGAGCACTAGCGCGACGTTTTTAGACAAGTGTGTACAACCGTGTCAGCGGTTTTGACACCCGGATGACACACACGATCTATGGGTTGTTTGTTTGGGCGAGGAGCACGCACGCGAGTATCCGCGAGGAGGCCAATCTGTGGCATGTGATCGCTTTTACGCTGGAAAAAAAGCTCGTTTCGTGTGTATATCTTCTCGAGTGGAGAGGGAAACCACGGTTTCACGCACTTGGCTCGGGAACTGCCGCTGCTGAGGCAACGGAGGAGAATGAGCTTGTGGGATATCAGGTGGAACTAGCTCGATGAGGCTTGAAGGGGGGTTCCCCTCTTCAGCCGCATCGCGTGATTTCGGGGGCGAGAGACAGCACTGGACGATGATATCCTCTCTTGATATAATGATACCAGGGGCCAGTGCTCAGTTGGCCAGACCAACCAAGAGATAGGAAATGGATGATGAGAGTGAAGAAGCTGAGGCTGAGCTTCCCCAATCCACCTGCCCTGCGTATGATGAACTGTTAGAGGTAATAGGGATTGGGCCACGGCAAGGCTCGAATTACCATAGAAACGAGCCAAGATGCCCGGGGTGACGCACGAATTTTTGTTTGGGGTCGCCCCGAACGAAGTTATCTCTCTGGCCATGCAACCCCAGCTCAAGTGAGCCTTTCCTTTCTCCTGATTCATAATGAGATCGAAGACGGAAGGGACGATGAGGCCGTTTTTTCTCATAGAGTTATACGGTTAGCATACGAGATGCGATATCGAGTAAATGCGCGACACGAAAGCGGCTATGGGCTGATGCACGGTGGAGGAGACGCTAGAAGCTATCTCTCCTTGGGGAGACGTCATCATCAAAAACTCCCTCCTTGCCATCCTGCCCTTCAAGCCAATCTCGCGCATGAAGGCAAGGCATACGCAGCAGTAGGTCAGGCTGTGGCCTCGTTGCACACTATGGTGGTGCTTCAGGCCTATCAGGCTGACCTGCTGAAGGACTTGGATGAGGGGCAGGGCCTTTCCCCTTGTGAAACGGCTGAGCTGCGGAGCAACACAGACTTGGCCCTCCGGGCTACTAAGTAGGCAGCCTCGGCCATGGGCAGAGCGGTGGCTGCTATGGTGGTGACGGAGCGGCCGTTGTGGGTGAATTTGGCGGACATCGAGAAGAAAGAAAGGGGCTTTCTTCTCGATGCCCAGGTTTCGCCCTCTGAACTTTTTGGTACAACCGTTGAGACGGTCGTCGAAAAGTTCAGGGAGGCGAAGGCGCGCTCAGCAGCGTTCAAATCCTTCATACCACGAAGTCCAGGTCTGAGCCTGAACAACCCAGGGGTCCTGGCCTGTCTTGGTTCGAGGATCAGAGACGGGCACAGGGGGCTAGTGTCGCGACTCGCGCCCCGCCCCCACCTGTGGGTGGGGGTAGGAAGTATCATGGGTCAAGGGGAGGCAGGCGAAACCCGAGGGGTGAGACCTGGGCAAGGCGCCCGCGCTTTCGTCGGGTCAGAGTAATACTTAGGTATCCTCTCGCCGCAGGGGGTGCAAAATCTACCGCTGTCCTCCCCATTTTTCAAATTCCTTGTTTGACCACCATCTCAGATGACCCGAGGTTAGTGTAAAACCATTTTAAGCAGTCTCCTATAGGCCCTGTGTTGTTGGTGGTTCTTGGCTAGTCATGTAGTAACCACCTGATGATGGTCGGTCAAAAATCCCGGCAGAGCACGGCAACAAGGCTCTGTGGGGGGGAGTATGATCATATGTCATGGAGAGTGTATACTTGAGCGACTTGAGTTGGTCATGTGTTAAAAAAAGTTATAAAGTTACCTGAGCCGGATGATACGGTCAGAAAAGATCCTGGAGCAGGCTCAGCCCAGAGGTCATGGGGGTGAGTACATCCAAATATCCCTGATTATCTGATATCGAGGGCAGGACCGGATGGAGCGGTTGTGTGTATAACCCTTTTGCTAGTTTCCTTTGCAGTGTTTCCCGGGACCTGTGCGTTTCTGTCCCTTGCTAGACGCCCTTGGTGAGGTGCCGTTGCTGGGCTCAGAAACCAGGTGCTCTACTTGCAGTAGGCGTGTCACTCGTCGACATACATCCAGACAGTAAGAAAAGCCGGGCTTCGGCTTCATAACTCCTGGATCATGCGGCCGAACACGGGCTTTTGCGGGAGCCCTCGTGAACATCAGGCCCCCGGTGCTACACTGCAAGGCACCCGGACTGGGCTACAGTGACTGGTCGCCCCGAGGGGCTTCCTGGCCACCAGCATACTCCTTCTTGCTGAGGCAACGAAGGGATTTTTTGGACGGGGGCATAACAGGATCCTCTGTGTTAGCGTCCTAGGCAGGCTCCATCACCAGAGAGATGTGCGAGCCGGCTCTTCCGGTGGCCGAGTATGGTCGGGCTTTTCCCGAACTAAATCCGCTAATATGTAAATGTCCAGTAAAGCAAGCTGGCGCAGTTCTCAAAAGCGCGAGTGGAGGGATGCTGCACGTGAAGCTGTGCGCATTTCTTAAAAAATCCACATAGCTGGTTGATGGGAAACGTGTGCTTTGAACCTTTCTTAAATTTCACTTCGGTGGGTAAATGGCAAGGGATTCGCTTTGCCATTTTCCTAAATTGTGACGGTAAGGGTACCCTGGGTGATACTCAAATAGTGGTGTCTTGGTCGACCACACCTGGAGACAGCCTCTCCCTCACCTCTGAGCGGGGTTGCGGGAGCTGCGGTAACGAACGGCCATTACGTCGCGGTCAATAGAAACCTAGAGTCGCTCATTGCGAACCTTCTAAAATCCACTTGAGTGGTAAGTGTGCACGTTATCCTTTACCGCTTTTCTAAAATCCACGTAAGTAGTGGGTGGGCACGTAGGCTTTGCCACCCGTCTAAAATTCCACCAAGGTGGTAGGTGTGCACGCTATGCTTTGCCACTTCTCTAAAATCCCACGAAAGTGGTAGGTGCGCACATTCTTCTTTGCCCACCTCACTAAAAATCCTGTATGGTGAGGGTTAAGCGTTTCGGACTTCGTTCCCTGTTTCAGAGATGGTTAGACCCCGACTTCCTGGACTCCTCTCAACCAGTGTGTCTCGATCAACGCACTCAGAAGGCACTGCCCACCTCGATATCAAGGGGTACTAAGAGGGTGTAGTCTGGCGAGCAGGATCCTCTCCGAGAAGTTGAATCCCTCGCTCCATGGGCTGTCCTCGTGGTAATGTTGAGCACTGCTCCCCTTTCAGGAAAGGGTCACCTGGAATGGGAACAGTATTCCTCCGCTGAGGAAAAACGGAGGTGCCTCTTTCATGAGAGGCTTGAGCTCGCTGTCTTTCCAGAAAGACCTTGAACCAGTTGCATCAGTAGGATTGGGCCGTCCTCCCTGATGCGCTGGCGATGTGGCTAACCTGCAGTATGCTACCCCTCTGATTATTAATCATGCTGCTGATTGGGGGCCTCCCCCTCTCGGTGAGAGTTGGGTTTGGGCTCCCCCAGCTAGAATGAGCTACTGCCAGCCGGGGAAACCCGGCATTAGTAAGGGTCGAGCCCCTTGTGCGTCTGAGGACCAGGCGTGTGTTCCCACACCGGAATTGTTACTAATTGGTTCCGCTAGTTGGAACGTGCTGCGGGTCGAATCCCCTTCTCGGTGAGAACTGGGCGTGTTGCTCCCCTAGCTGATAACTGCTAGCCGTTCCACCAACGGAACGTGCTGTAGGTCGAGCTCCCGCTAAATGGATGTCTGCTCCCTCAGCTACAAGTTCGCGGCTAGCCAAGCCAGCGTGATAGCCGTAGGTGAGACTTATGACTACTCAGAGCTCCATCTATAGGCTGCCCTCCAGAAGTGCCACGAGACCCCCCTAGAACGGTTGTATCCATCTACATATGGACATTCTAAAATCCACATGGTGGTAAGTGGGCACGGTATCTTTGCCCACTTTTCTAAAATTCCACGAAAGTGGTAAGTGCGCACGTTCTACTTTGCCCACTTCTCTAAAATCCAGCATGCGTAAGAGTACGCGCACAGCTTCGTTCTCCTTTCTTCTGATGGTCCTAAAAACCCGGTGCCGCTGGGACCATGCCTCAGGTATCCTCGAATACGCTCGACGGTTGTTTCCACTAAGAGGCCTGTGAGAACAGGTCCTCAGTGCAAAGTGAGGTAGTCCCTGAGTGAAGGCCCAAGATAGGAAATGTCCATACGTAGGTCTTGGTTCGTTTCCATGGACGGAATCCTTATGATCTGGCCCCTGGCGCCCTCGAGGAGGTTTTAGGCACGCTGGTACGGTGGCCTGCCGGTCCCGCATTTGGGCACCGAAGCCAGACGCCTCATTACACAGGGTCATTCGAGGGACTAATTCCGGGGTAGCTAGTGGTAGCTGGGTTCTATACCAATGGTCCCAGTGGCCCTGCACACTGTGACAGGTCTATAATGTCCTTGGCATGCCAGGTTCGGCGTAGGGAGTTAGTAAGTAATGTCATGACAGCCGTCGAGTCAGGACCAGGGGAAAGTCCATAGCGATTGGTGAGTGAGTACTTAGTGGCTACGCCATGGTTCGGCTTGCAATCCCCTCAGCTATGGCGGCGTGGGTAGACGTTCCCCATAGCGAACCCTAGAGGACGCAGTTCGAAGTTCCACGAAAAGGAACGTCTCCTGTTACTTATGTAACCATGGTTCCCTGAGGGGAACGAGACACTGCGTCCTCTAGCTTTTTGTGCCATGCTGCGGACACAATCTTCAGACGAAGAAGTGATGATGTGCGCTACCGGCGCCTATTTTGTACTGGTCGCGACGGTAGTGACGTCAGGCTGTCGCCGGCCAAACACGGTGGTGTTTTTTAAATGTAGGCTTCAGACACGGGTCCGCACGAGGCGATCCCCATAGCGGACCCCTAGATGACCGCAGTGAGTGTCGCGTTACTCCAGGGACCCATGGTTAAAAAGGAACCCAGTGTTTTTTTTAAAGGTGTCATATGATGCGATTTCAAGTTTCCTTTCTCTTTGGTGTGTTACAAGATCTTGGTGCATAAAGAAGATCTGTAATTTGCAAAGACTAAAGTCTCAAATCTTAGAGATATTCTTTATAAAATTTAAGAATCAGCCACGCCTTCCTAAAATGGCTTGTTCTAACACGCCCCCACATGTCTATGTCACTTTGTGGGAAGATTTGCATAACGTCGCCCTTATGTTCATGCAAAGAAAGAAGGCGTGGTGTCAGGAACAGCAGTAGTGTTGATGCAACCATGTCATGGAGACGTTGTGTTTCAGTGCGAAAGCAAAAGCACTTTATTTGGCCTTCCGGAAAGTAGATTGCAATTAGGAATCATTGGTTAAAGATTTTATTTACATAGCACAACCCAGATGTTCGAACGCATTTTATGGATGACAGTTTTTGAACCTAGAAGAGTCAAGGCTGGCTGGCACAAAGGAATATTTCTAAAAAAAATAAAAAAAAGCCTTGTCAATTCATACTTTGCTATGCAATCTGGCGCTTGAATCAGCGACGTAAGGGCGTTGTTATTAGTTAAGTAGTAGTGGCCTATGGACTGTTACAATGATGAGTTCGTTGCGCACGTAGAGTAAGCCATTGTGTGTGTGTGTGGTGGTGTGTGTGTGTGGTGGTGTGTGTGTTTGTGTGTGTGTGAGGGGAACAGGGTCACTCACAGTGGAGGTGAACTGAATGTCAGAGATCACAGTAGAGTCAGCTGTCTTAACCGCGGGTTGTGTACTGCATCATCACTGTGTCGGTCACGCAACTCTGTTGCCCTTTCGGGCTTGAACTGATGGTAAAACTAACGACATTATTAACTTTCTTGATATTTACTTTGAAAGCTGAATCTGCGATTATGGTAAGGGGCATTACATTCCCAACGAGTGCTTGCGGTGTTCGGCCAAAAACAATGCACTGGGTCAGCTGGCCAATCAGAGCAGACTGCGCTTGTCAAAGGAGGGGGCTTTGTTGAAAACGACGCGTTTGAGAGAGGCGGGGCATAGAGGACCTACAACAATGTACTGTATTTGAAAAAGAATGTGTTTTTTGAACAAAGCATGTCAACATATTCTGTTACACACATACACAATACGGATTCTTAAAATAGAATTATGCCACCTTAAAGATTGAAAGATGAACTAATGTATGTTTTGTTTTATGTACACGAGGTATGGGGTAAATGCAGACAGAATGTTACACTTAACAATGAACTGTGTACATAAATCCTCTACATGGCAAGTGTTATCCATAGGCAAGCTTTGAATTGTCTTGTTGTCACGATCTCTAGCTGGAGTGCCTGTGAGCTTCTCTAGAGGGCACTCCATCCCAGACTTCTGACACTTTATCAAGGACTTCATTCCCCATAATCCTCTGACGGTTTTATCAGCACTCATTGTTTGCCCTGTGTCTCATTTGCATGGTTAGCTCACCCTATATAAGCCCGGTTCTCAATGTCATTCTTTGCTAAGTCTTGTATGTGTCATCTGCAATTCTATGCCTTGTTCGCCTGTATCATGGTGTCTGGTCTTGTTGTTCTGCCTGTTTTCTGGATTACTCTGTTTGCCCCAGCCCCTTATTCTGTCGTTGTTTTGGTTTGCCTATATTTGTTTGACTTTTGCCTGCCATTTGGATTATGTTTGTGGATTATCCCATCAATAAACTACTCCATTTGGATCCTCTATCTTCTTGTCACCATGCAGTTTTATGACCGTTGTTTATTTCACTTAAAGCCTTCATCAAAGCTTTTTATATAATGTGCCTCACAAGAACTTTCACTGTTGGTTTTGTTATTGTTACAGGCTTTGTTACATGCAGCTCTTCTACTTCCATAGTTCTGTATGAACAAATACACATTTTTGCCAAGCCTGCAATATCACTCATCTGAAAGAAGAAATATACAATGAAACTGCATGTCTTGAACACATTTGGTATCTCAGACGAGGTTATTGATTTCCTCGAAGGCTTGATGGTCACATGCGTCATGCCCTCGTTTTACACCTTCATCCTCATTAGTTTGCCCCTGAAAGCTTTGGACTTGAAGTTCACCTGTAGGATTCGAGAGAAGAAACCAACATTGATCTACATGTCTACATGATTTGTTTAAAAATGTTTATTTATCTTTAGTTTTTTGCTGGGGGTTTTTCCCAGTTCAACTTAAATTTCAGTCAAGTTTTTAAGTTAATATTTAGATTTTATTTTATTTCATTCCAGTTTAATTTAAGTAACAAAAAATATTTTTAATCATTTTAATGTTAGTTTTAGTTAGCATTAACAACACTGTGCTGTATATAATGCAGATGGGTGATAGAAATCTGGTTATTTATTTATTTTAATTTATACATATTATGAGAGTAACAGCTATTTATGGATTGTTAGTGTATAACATGTTTTTCATTGGATTTTGTTTGCAATGAAGAAAGTATATTTCACAATAAAGCACTATTGTTAGTTGGTTTCTATCAGTGGTGAAGGTTTCATTAAACATTGCCAATTGCTGTATATCATATTTCATTTATCATCCCTCATAAGCATCATAAAGTGTATTTATGCACTATAAATATCCTGAAGCTTGAATTTCAATTCCTTTAATATTACATAATCTCCATCCAAGCCTTTTTGCAAATGTGTCCTCCTCATAATTATTGTCTTATGGTATTATGAGAGCTTTCACTAATGGTCTTTTGTGTTGATTACAGATTCTGGCTGTGCTCCGCCGTCTTGCCACAAAAACATCATTAATCTGAACTCTTCATCAACACAGAGTAATATGCAACACAATCTCATAGCAATTCATAACTATAACCACTGACAGTTATGTTTATGGGTGCACACTTACTTTTTTTTGTAATAATGGTATGTTTTTGTATGATTAACATTGTGCAAATGCACACAAAATCGCCTCCTCATAAAATAGTTACATTTTCAGGTTGGTAATATTCTGGGTGCAGTGACTTAATCATCAGACCACACCATTCCCTAAGTCATTCAACATATGTAGCTGTTCATGTGTTAAAGTTGATTTTGATATTGTCTGGTAGTAGTATGAGAACTTTCCTCATGGTGTTTTGTGTTGGTTACAGGTCCTGATTACAATAAACCTACTATAGGTGTTTTTAGGCAGTTCTACGAATAAGAGCAGTACTGACACACTTAACATCTCAGACAAGGCTGTTGATTTCCTCAAAGGCCTGCTGGTCACACGCATCATGCCCTCGTTCTACATCCTCATCATCCTCATTAGTTTGCCCCTGAACGCTTTGGCCTTGGTAGCATTCACCTGTATTCGAGAGAAGAAACCAGCTGTGATCTACATGTCTCACCTGGCGTGTGTGGACCTGCTCTTCACCCTGCTGCTGCCTCTGAAGATTCACTACCAGCTGAACGCTTCAGATTGGGTGTTCGGTGAGGCGGCATGTCGTGTGATCAGTGCAGCTTACTACTGCTACATGTACTGCTCCATACAGCTGATGATGTGCATGAGTGTGGACAGGCTGCTGGCCGTGGCGTTTCCCATCACCTCTCTGACCTGGAGGAGCACAAGGAAAGCCACATGTGTATGTGTGCTGGTCTGGCTGCTGGCGATCGCTGGTACTGTGCCACTTCTCTTAGTGAGACAAACAGTTAAGACTGGAAATGTGGGTGTCACCTGCCATGATGTGCTACGCAAAAATGACACAACAGTAATGTATTATGTGTACCTGTTCTCCATCCTCTCCTGCCTCTACTTCTTCTTGCCTCTGGTCATCTCCTTTGTGAGCTACATCACCATCATATATGCACTTAGTGTAAAATCTGATCGCTTAGCAACATCATCTTCATCTTCAGACAACCGAAGGAGAGCTGTGATTATGGCTGTCGCCGTGCTGACTGAGTTTGTGTTGTGCTTTGCTCCAACCAATGGCATCCTGTTGTACCACTGTTATCTTTTAGCTAATGGAGGCCACCGTGAGGGAGATTCATCATATGTGGCTTACCTGTTGGTTGTGTGTTTGGGGAGCGCAAGTGTTTTTCTGGACCCTCTGTTGTACTACTATGGCTCGTCTCAATGCAGAAAGCAGATCCGCTCTGTGTTTTGGTGCAATAAAGCAAAAAAGAGAGCAAAAACGCTGTCAGACACATAAAAACCTCTCACTGCACTACAGCTTCACAGGGAAAAATAAAAGCAGATCTCTCTCTTAAAATCTTGCCATTTTCTGAGCTGTATCCTTTGTTTGCTTGACAAGTTCACCACATGTATTTATTTGCCAGTGTTTACCAACATGGAATAAAGTGCAGGTGTTCATTGTCTCTGTATGCACACATATATTAGCAATATTGTGTTGTGTCAGTGAAGGTCTTGGAGAATATTGTTCATAATGCATAACATACGAGTTTAGAATATAAAATAAAATAAAAATAAATAAAACCTGTAATAACATTTGACTGAAGCCATTTGATCACTGATTGTACTCGCGTCTTTATTCTACACTCGCACAGAAGCTGTGATAAAGCAATTCTCTAGGTGGTTATCAATATGTCTACTTTCAGTGTATACATGCCGTTGTGTTCAGTGCATTTTAAATTTGCTAGACTAGCTATTTCCTAAAATGCATTACACCAAAACCGTTAGTAATTCATCATTAGTTATAATAAAGCTGTTGGAGTTCATTTTGTTTCGACTCGAGTTTGAGTCCTGGCACGTTCTTCACTCATCCCACTTTGATAAACAGTAATAAATTATATCGTCACCAAGCAGTTAGTTCTTAGTGTCACAGTTAAATATTGTTTTCTTTTTTTACATTGAAAAGAGTCAGATGTCAATGAAAACCCAATACTACATTACTTATTGATTTGGCGCATAATTTTTTTTTATTGTGAGCCATTTTCCAATATTTAATAAAATACACCTTGGTGAACAGTTATGTTGCTATTCATTTAACATGTTTGGGGTAGCAGAGACAATTATTAGTTATTTTCCCTTCCAATTCTTTCAAATTTTTTGAGTCACATTAACAAAGTAGCTACTTTACATTCCTGTCAGTCACTATGAAATGCAGATACTATGAATCTGTAATATTATTTGTAAACTTTTGATTGAAATTGCCTAATTTCTTGGTGTTGGTATTGGCACACAGTCACTACGAACGTGCAGATCACTTCAGGATGTCCCAAAATCAAAATTTCCCATCACACATCAATGGTTCCTCAAAGTCATTAGCATCAAGTTTCCAGATCTGCTTATTACAGGCAACATCACTTGGGCTCTTACAAATTCTGTGGAGATTTGTGTTCTAACCACATGCATCAATGTATGGTCAGGAGAGTGCAAAGCTTCAGACCGTAAGACCCAGAAATGGATAGTGTAATTTCCCCTTCACTGTGATTTTTTCAGTGTTAGCAAATTTGCATAAACTAAATATATTGTTGATCATTAATACAAAAAACTTTAGAAACAAATTGACAATATGCATTAATACGTGAGGGGATGTTTCGCAGAGGAGAAAATGTATTGAAATACTGGTAGCACTTTTGGGTGAGTCGCACCCAAACCAGTCAACATTTATTTATCTTCCCAGCTGAGGCACTGAAGACTTCAGTGATGTCACCTCATTTTAAAGCGCATTCCTTCCATCTTCGAGTGATTAGAAATCACTTTCTTCAGCACAACACTGTATGGCCGTGTCTGTCCATCTAGAGATTCTAAAGTTTGACGATTGTAAGTTGTGAAATTCTTGAAACTGACAGTTAATCGGAAATCATGGTGGACTTCAGTGAATTTCCTTCATTTACGGATCATTCATTCAACGGTAAGTACATCAGTGATCTGACATGATCTTCAGTTGTGACTTGCTGATGTGCTAAAAAATGTATTTACCTAGCTTATTAGGTAAAATAGTGCAACAGTTATTTATAATTCTGATGATCTGTAGTTGTTATAGTAAATGAGATCTGTTGTCAGATGGGTTTTGTTTTGCACTAAAGCCAGTAAATTAAAGTATTGACTGTGCTGTGTTTTGTTACAGATTCTGGCCTCGTTAACTATTTTCCATTTGGCTTTTTTAACCAGACAATTAAGAGACAAGTACCAATGTTTAAGAGAAATAATAGTGCAGTGATTTACAATAACCAAACTATAACATCCTCTGGGCCATTGGTCGCCCCACATGAGGTCGTTCTCCTCTTTAAAGGCTTGATGGTCACACGAGTCATGCCCTCGATCTACATCTTAGTCATCCTCCTTAGTTTACCCCTGAATGCTTTGGCCTTGGTGACATTCACCTGTAAGATTCGAAAGAAGAAACCAGCTGTGATCTACATGTCTCACCTGGTGTGTGTGGACCTGCTCTTCACCCTGCTGCTGCCTCTGAAGATCCACTACCAGCTGAACGCTTCAGATTGGGCGTTCGGTGAGGCGGCGTGTCGTTTGCTTAGTGCAACTTACTACTGCAACATGTACTGCTCCATACTGCTGATGATGTGCATGAGTGTGGACAGGCTGCTGGCCGTGGCGTTTCCCATCGCCTCTCTGACCTGGAGGAGCACAAGGAAAGCCAGATGTGTATGTGTGCTGGTCTGGCTGCTGGC
The DNA here is from genome assembly GCA_018155175.1 of Sinocyclocheilus anophthalmus. NCBI lineage: Eukaryota > Metazoa > Chordata > Actinopteri > Cypriniformes > Cyprinidae > Sinocyclocheilus > Sinocyclocheilus anophthalmus. The sequence goes on from JADLZN010001947.1 coordinate 135,923, forward strand.
GCTTGCTGGCATAGCACCACTTCTTGCATTGAGACAAACATTCCGTTTCAAGAATCTGGGAGTCACCTGCTTTGACTTGTTGGACGACGACTCTTCAATGATGTTATACTTATCCGTGTTCTTAATCATCCCCTGCATCTACTTCTTCCTGCCGCTAGTCGTCATCTTAGTAAGCTACTCTACTATCATATATGTGCTCTGTGCCAAACATGATCACTCAGCAACTTCACCATCTTCTTCAGACAACCGAAAGAGGGCTGCGATTATGGCTACTGCTGTGTTGACTGAGTTTGTAGTGTGCTTTGCACCATCTAATGTCTTCCTGTTGTACCACTGTGTTTGTATAGCCATGGGAAGCAGTGGGTTGGATACCTATTTGGCTTACCTGTTGGCTGTGTGTTTGGGAAGCTCAAGTGTTTTTCTGGACCCTCTGCTGTACTACTACGGCTCGACTCAGTACAGACAGCAGATCTGCTCTCTGTTTTAGGGCAGCAAGGCAAAAACAGTGAACACACCATCAAACCATGCCATCATACTATCAGTCACACTCACACAAAATCCTCTCATCTAAGCTGTTCTGTAAAACAAATAAGTAGCCTAAATAAAAAGCAGATCTCGCTTTAGATTATTTACATTGCATTTAGTGAACACCTTTATCAAATGCAACTTACACTGCATTCAGAGGTTTCATTCGTTCATACATACTCAATCTACAGGAATGATTATCTGTCTGCCTACTATCTAGTTAGTAAATGTGTGAAAGAGAGATAGTAACTAGACTACTGTTTTACTAGACAAGTGTTTATAGTAATCTGTCTCTGTTGTAAACCGCTGTGCAGAACGAGCTGTTACTGTTCAGATCTATCTATCTATCTATCTATCTATCTATCATGTCACCCATATCCCTGTCTCTCTTAATAAATAAATAAACAAAATAACAAAACCTGAACTACCATTCGACTGAAGCCATGTGATCACTGTTTTTACTGATGTCTTGGTTCTACATTCGCAGAGCTGTGATTTAAAACAATCCTCTAGGTGGCGGTGTTTATCCATATGTCTACCCAACGTAAATAAACCGTACAATTTATGGTAGACAAATCTGTTTATCGTAGTCTGTTATTTTAATGTGCATATTTTTAATTTGATAATTTTAACTTTATTATTTTAACACTGTAATTTGCTTCACAGACCACAGAACAATACATACAATAGCATATTTACCGTTTATTTCTTAAAGGGGTCATATGACGTTACTAAAAAAACATTATTTTGTGTATTTGGTGTAATGAAATGTGTTTATGCAGTTTAAGGTTAACAAAACGCATTATTTTCCACATACTGTTCATTATTGCTTCTCCTCTATGCCCCGCCTTTCTGAAACGTGTCGATTTTTACAAAGCTCATCGGTCTGAAAAAGCGAGGGGTGCTGTGATTGGCCAGCTATCCAGTGCGTTGTGATTGGCCGAATTCCTCAAGCGTATGGGGGTTTGGACCCCCCGGGAAATGTTACGTCCCTTACCATATTGTGATGCCTGCGGCAACCACATGTGACGACCCCAGGCTGGACTCCGCTTCGTCCACAGCACTAAGTTGATGTATTTCCTCAGCGACCAGCACGGATCAGCTCCAGGCATGAGGAAGCGATATCGTCCTCTTTTGGAAGACCAAACAAAGTAGTTTCACTTTCACAACGAAGCACACAGCGCCTTCACAACATGGCGGCTGCTGCAACAATACTACAGCGAGAATAAAAGTTACGCCTTCTTTCTTTGCGAGAACATTTGGGCGGCGTTATGCAAATCTTCCCACATCGTGACGTAGATATGTGGGGGCATGTTAGAATGAGTCGTTTTAGGTAGGCGTGGTTGACTCTTAACTTTATAAAGAATATCTCTTTGGATTTGAGACTTTAGTCTTTGCAACTTTACAGATCTTCTTTATGCACCAAGAGCTTGTAACACTCCAAAGAGAAAGGAACTATTTAAATCGCATCATATGACCCCTTTAAAAGAAACAAACACCGTGGCTGTGATAACGCAGTTCTCTAGGTGGCGGTGTTTATCCATATGTCTACAGTACACAACGCAAACACCATAACCAAGCAGACTACATGTGCTGCCTTTAATGCAGTCTAGATCTGGTAACCTAAAAAATTATATTCAGAAGATTCTTACACATTTTGAAGGTGGTATATAAATTGATCAAATTGTATAATAGACTAATAGGTGTAGAAACAATAATTGCAGTTTGGCAGTTAGGCAGACCGTGGTGAATGCGGATATAAAAATATCCTGACTGCAAAGTAACTTTTGAGAATATCAGTAGTATTCACAGGGGTAGTAACCAACTCTTTCACTTTAATAGAATGTGTTCACTTCTGTTGCGAGATCATTTAAGATTAAATACAAAACTGATGATGTAAAAACTCAAATCTTGAAAAGCAACATTGATACACTTCCAAATTATATGTGTGTGTGTGTGTGTGTGTGTGTGTGTGTGTGTACTGGTTTATATATCCTGGTGGGGACTTAAACCTGAACTACCCCCCACCCCCCCCAACAGACTCATGGACTCGTGTCACGGTGGGGACCGAATGTCTCCCCACGGACAAAAGGCTTATAAATAATTCAGAATAAGTTTTTTTGAAAATCTAAAAATGCAAAGTTTCCTGTAGGGGTAGGTTTAGGGGTAGGGTTGGTGTAGGGCAATAGAATATACGGTCTGTACAGTATAAAACCCATTACGCCTATGAAGTCCCCCAAGGGATAGCTGGTATAATGGTAATAAAAGGTAAAATAATAAATAAATATATATTATATTTATATTAAATATATATAATAAAATGTAATGACATTTTGGATGTATTTAATTATAAATATCTTTGTAATATATAATAACATTAAATTTATTTAATATTTTCTCTATCATAACCCTTCTTGGATATTAAGACACCTATAGATATTTTGTGTGTGAATTTGCACATGCTATAATGTAAGCATCATTAATGACCCCTTCTGTTTAATAAAATAAAAAGATTGATTAGTGAAATAAAAGAATGATTTAATAAAAAATGAGAATGATTAGTAATTGCTCTCATTGCCTGATTTAGCTAAAACCAAAGTATATGACATCCCCCCCCCCCCCCCCCCCCCCCCCCGATTCCAAGCTAGGGTCCCCCAGTGAATTTTGTCCATTTTCACGACTGATTATAAATATATTTTGCAATATATTGCAAGACTTACCATAACATTTCTTATTTATTTAACTGTTGTATAAAATAATTTCCAAATTTGCACTCATTCATGACTCGTGTGATAACTTTATGAGACAAAAGCTCATTCAGGGGCATTTTTCCCCCTACATCTAGAATTGTAAGGGCTGTACTTGCCATCTTCGCGCTCTTGCAAACTGGATGCTCCGACTTGCCGTAGACTCCTTGTAGCCATGAGAGGTGTGTCCATGTAGATGAGCAAATAAATCTGCATCTTAAGTGGCCTGTGGCGTTAACTTAACGTCGGTCGGCGTGTGGCGTTATTTTAACGCGTGGTGGCGTCTGCCGTTAACTTATCGCCTAACGGCGCTTATTTAACGCCTGGCGGCGTTATGAAAACGGCGTTTTAATATTGATACGGCGGTGAAAAGCACGCGAATTATGACCCATATGGCTTGAATTATGACCCATATGGCTTTCCATACAAGAGACCTTTAACAGACATCTTGCAGACGTACGTGTGCTATCTGGGTCGTTACTCTTTGACGCGTGAACTTCCCCTTTAAATAACGCGGCGCTCTGCCCTCTATATAACGCTGCTACTAGCGCTGTTAGAAATGAATAAATTGATTCCGCATTTCGACACTTCTGTAAGAATGCGTTAAATTAGACAAAGCGGTTAAAAAATTATGTATTGATCTTGTGAATTAGAGAATTTTACTATACCAATATTTTTTTATTGGCCGTTAAAGTTTTATATGTGAATATTGCACAACACACTGATCCTTTAACAATGCATCGGCGCAAAAACGCACACCTTTTGAATTAATTTCGCAGCGTGATTTCTCGAGTGCCACAAATAATGCCCTAACAAAGTACTGATTTATTTTCTAAAAATTAATAATAATAAAAATCTAGGCTTCATTCAGGCTAGGCTTGTTTTCTTAGAACATTTAACTTAAGAATGAATATACATTGGGCAATTTAAAAAAATTTTTTAGTATATTATAGAAAATATTGAATCAAATTAGGTTAATATTTCAAGAAGGTTACCAACGGGTATGTTGATAACTTTAAAATAATAATACAAATTGAATCTGAGCACATCGCGGATGGTTATTATATTTTAACTGTATCTTCATAAGAAAAGAAGAGACAGCACTTCCTATAGCTAGTCCCGTTCCTAGTCCCGTTAATTCAGAAATTAAAGAGTGACTAAACAGGGCGCATTTGTTCTTACAAATGAATGGTAGCCTACATTGACGTTTTGTGTTTGCTGTAACCGAAGACATATATAAAATACATATATAAATGTGTCACCTGGTCACAGCTCTTCTGAATCTGAAGGGTGTGGCCCAGGTGAGGTCACATGTCTTTGACGGACGGTGAGCTCCACAGTCCACACCTGACTATAAAAACGAGCTGAATCTGTTAACATTAATGACGGAAACAGTCCACGCTTCCACAAATACAATCGTTCCAGTTAATCTCGCAGGAATAATGGCGCACCGATTGATCTGGATTCCCGCTTTGCTTCTCTTAATCAGCGTGAACCTGTCTAGTCAAAGTAAGAGTTTGTTTTCCTGTTTATAGTTCAAGAGAAGTGTTTCAATTGACGTTTTTTCCATATTCTTTTAATGTTTCTCTGGCCTAAATCTATTTGGCAGATATTAATGACGCTCTAGGCCTCTGTTGAATGTACATGTTACTTCTGGTGCACATAAGTGCACTCGTGGTGTATATACGAAGCAGTATATTTTATTATGTAAAAATGTATTATGTTTTGTGTAACCAGTGTGTGTGTATATATGCAGGCTATGAGTTTGATTTCACATTGTTTATAGCTGCCTCACCTATCAAGTATGTACCAATATTGAATAACAAAATGCCTGAGGTTTGTAATGCATGTTTTTTGCTGCTGTATACAGTATAGCCTTTGTTATGAGTAATAATAGTGTGGATCACATCAGACATGTTTGCTCCTTTACAGTAGACAGATTTCATAGCTTACATGCTGATGCAGACCCATGCTGATTATTCATGAATCATTATGTCTTTCTATCTATCATTGATCAATCTATTGTTCTGTCATTCTATTTTTATCTATAGGTTCTGACACGGACAGGGGCTTTACTGGTGATGAAACTGAGAATGGAGTATCAGTGACGTCCACTGCTGTTGCTGTACTGGACAGCAAGCTCACCCAGATCTTCTTCCCAGTGGTGTACATCATCGTCTTCAGTGTGGGCTTGCCGGCCAACGCTATGGCCATCTGGGTGTTCCTCTTCAGGACGAAGAAGAAACATCCCTCATCCATTTTCATGGCCAACCTTGCGCTGGCAGACCTGCTGTTTGTAATCTGGATTCCTTTAAAGATCGCGTACCATTTTAACGGGAATCACTGGATCTACGGCGAAGCCCTGTGCAAAGTGCTGGTGGGCTTCTTCTACGGGAACATGTATTGTTCAACTGCTTTCATTGCATGTATTAGTGTCCAGAGGTACTGGGCTATAGTACATCCTCTTTCCCAGCAGAAAAGGAACAACAAATTGGCAACTGGTGTGTCTGTGTGTGTGTGGCTGGTTGTGTGGGCCATTACCGTGCCTCTTTTTCTTTATGACCAGACCGTGAAGGTCACAAACCTGGATATCGTTACCTGTCATGATGTCACTCGCCCCAGCCAATCACGCTACCCTTCGATATACTTCCTGATTATGGGTGTTGTTGGATTCATAGTTCCCTGCATAATATGTATAGTGGCGTACGTGCAGATGCTTCGTGCCCTAAAGAGCTCGATGGCAGACACTAACATCGTTCAGAAGCGAAGGAAGGCTGTCATCCTCATCGTCACTGTGCTGGTGATGTTCCTAGTGTGTTTCACCCCGAGTAACATCATGGTTATGGTGCATTACTCACTGCTCTCGATGGGAGTACAGGACAGCGGTTACGGCTTCTATATTACAACGCTATGCCTGGCCAGCCTCAACAGCTGCGTCGATCCGTTTGTATATTATTTCATCTCGGATGAGTTCAGAGAGCATGTAAGAAACACGTTTCTTTGCCGCAGCGAACGCACCGCGCAGAGGATGCGGGTTTCCTTCAGTGCACTGAAGTATTCAAAGAAAAACAGTACCTACACGTCAGACTCTGGAAACACGCAGAGCACTTCCTACTAAGAATGACAGATAGAGAACTGTTTTAAATCTGTGCTATGCTCTGATGCTCTACAATACATCTTGAAAACTATATAAGCTCTTGTTATTTTATTATTAAATGTTGTAAAGCCTGGAGGAACAACATGCACTGAGTTAGTCAACATTTAACATGTAATTCAGTCAACGAGTAAACATCTTTTTTTTTCATAATCTCACATAAATTGAAGATCTTAAGACCTTAAAAGGACATCCAAGGGTTCTCACTTCTTGGAACTACAAATTGGCCTCCTGTTTGATGACATAGTCAGCATGGAAATATTGAAGTGTTGTTATTATTGTGTTGCCATTACGTCACTACAGGTTGCCTTTTTAAGACCTGAAAATTGTTTGGTCTGTTAGGTTTAGTGGGATTTCTCAGAATGACCTTTAATCCCGTTTGGTGGAAGATGACTGAATAACTGGAGCTGTTATATATTTTGAGCACCTGTTACAGAAACCATTTTGCATTTATTCCTATTTACATAAATGCATGTACAAGTATCTCTAAAAGAATGTGAAATGTTATGTGAGTGAATCACACCAGTGGTGACCAATTTTAGATGTGTGAATACATAACCTCATTCGCATGTGTTCTAACGCACTAAATGCTGGAATGGTAGCACCGTTCATTGTCTCATTTTTATGCATAATCTTATAATTATTGCACACCTGTACCTCACTTGGTTTCAAAGCACATGTATAGGTTTTAATGTTGTTTTGTCTGTGGTGTATTTTGTATTTGTCATTTTTTTTTAAAGAATGGCCTGCATTTATTGATCAATAAATTTGTCTTTCCATGTCTGCCTATGATTTGCTGTGTGTATATGTGGCCTTGTTTTCTCAACGAGACAGACAGGGGGTAGAATATGACCAAAGTCCACAGAGCAACTTTTTATTTAACTAGTCAAATCATAAAATCGATTTGCAGTTGTTTGAGACACACACACACACCATTTAGTTTGTGTGCATTTAATTTAGTTCATTGTCCTTTTTCAAATTACACTTCATTGAAAAGACAAGTTACATAGGTCAAAAAATAATTGTGTAGCAATGATTCACTTTAGATTTAACAGTTCAGACAACTTATTTACAATATAGGTGATGGCAGAGTGATTGAACTCGGAAAATATAAGCACAATACCTAAAATTATGCAAAACTACAAAGCCCACCAGAGCCAATTTGGCCTTGTTGAAATCATAGTAGGTGCATATGAAAACAAGGATCTCTAGGATAAAGACTTATTTTATAAATGTTTTTATAAATATCTGATTGTGTTGACAAAATACAGACAGTTATGCAGCCTTGTCAAAAAGGTTGTGTATTCATTTTTAAATTAGCCTCAGGACATGGTGTACATTTCAATCTACATGTTCTGAGTTGTCGTTAGTGTTGATTTAGTATTATCTATATACTATTATGGTATTTATTCATATTTTGATTATAATGTTTATTATAGTATATTATACCAAATCAGTTTTCGTATGAATTTTAGTTTGTTTTAATATTTGCAAAATATTTATTTTTATTACAGTTTCAGTTTCATTTTAGGATACTTAACCCTCATTTTAGACCGAAAAAAAATGTTTTGAAATTTTACAAATTTCATCGGAATCGTACTAACTTTTATGGCAGTCGCTATGTAACCACACACAAAAAAAATGTTTTTAAACTTGGACTTGATTCGAAAAAAGCTAAATGATCGTTGTTTGAGGTTTTTCTTTTTTTTACTCCCAACAGATGGCACTAATCTTCCTTTAAAAAATGCATTTTAACATGTAATACTGCCATCATTTAAATTATTAGGAGGGGGAAAAAATATTTTCAATGGGGGAAAAATTTTAATTATTGCATAAATATTAATTAATATCATGAAATTCTCTCAAAACACAAAATAAGAAAAAAAATGATTGAACAAAAATATATTACATTGATTTTACTGAAGAAAAAAAAAGTTACATTTCAGGTGTTCGGTCACTTTTGACCGCGAACAACACAACAGAGTTCAACATATTTTAGTTGCCAAGGCAACAAGTCTAATTGTCCCTCACGTTCACCTTTTTATTTTAATATCAGGATACATTTTAGTTTATTTTAGCGATTTTAATAATTGTAGTTTTAGTGTGTTATTCACAATAATACTGCATATTGTGAACTAAAAACAAGTGGGAGTGGTAATGTAATGTCAGATTGTTGAAATAAAGATGAAAAATCAAATGAAAGGGTACATCTGTTACGAACATGTAGAGTTAAGTCTTAAAATGGCACGTAAATACTCTTTAAATAGCATTGTTGTTAAAACTGTAATGTTAACGGTTTCAGTATGACACCATACAGTCTCGGTCTCTCTGTCCTCCCACTCAGCTCACGCGGGGGATTTCGGTCAGAACTCGAAACTGGAGTGCGTGCGTGTGACGTCACGCAGGTAAGAGAACACGGCTTGCTTAGAGCTCTCAGTAAGGTGTGTCCTTCCTTCTTTAAGGTCGACCAAAAACAATTCAGGGAGAGAAGTTGGTTGCGACCCGCCATTAAAACCAGAGAGAGAGAATTCAGGGAGAGGAACAGCAGAGCTCATTCGACGCTCCAGGAGCCGGACTTTCATACCTCTTTAGGAAATACCGAGAAGTTTGAGAAACACGTATTATGGCTGACTCCGCAAGATATCAGCTCTTGTTTTTTTACGTGTGTGTGATTTTTGCATCTGCGGAGACAGGTGAGTCGCTTTAATTCGCCCGTAGTTTTCTAACATCCTTTTAGCTTAGGCCTACTTGTTTTTCTAACGTACTTGTATTTGAGATGCAGTCATTCAGAATGTGAATCTATGTGTTTTGTTTCAGTTCGAGAGAAAGGACGAGGTTTAATAGTCGTGCAGGATGAAGAATCAGGTAAATTCTTCTTTGACCAGATCGTTACAGATACGCTAAAGAGCGGTCTCACAACCATCTTCCTGCCAATTATTTACATAATTGTTTTTGTGGTGGGGTTGCCAACCAACGCGATGGCTATATGGGTCTTGCTGTTCCGGTCAAAGAAAATTCATCCTGCTGCCATTTACATGGGCAACCTTGCGCTGGCTGACCTTATGTTTGTTATCTGGACGCCTCTCAAGATCGCTTACCATTTACAAGGAAATAACTGGACTTTCGGTGAAGGGATGTGCAAAGTTTTCGTGGGTTTCTTCTACGGCAACATGTACTGCTCCATCCTCTTCATCGCTTGTCTGAGCATCCAGCGGTACTGGGTCTGCGCTCACCCGCTCACACAGCAAAGGACAAACAACACGTTTGCAATCATCGTATCTGTGTGTATTTGGATCTTCATTGGGGTCAGTACTACACCTTTGTACCTGTACCAGCAAACAGTTGAACTCTCGGACCTCAACATCACCACCTGCCATGATGTCAATAGCGTCAGCCAGAAGAACTTTGTCTCGGGCAATGCGTTTCTGGATGTTCAGCTACCTTATTATTATTTTATGGTGATGGCAGGTCTTGTGTTCTTCATCCCAATGTTGGTCATCATCGCAGCTTACATTCTGCTCCTTCGCTCGCTTGGGAACTCCACAGTCGAGGGCAGCGCTGGAAAAAACCGCCACCGAGCCATGGTTCTCATCATCACGGTGCTCGTAACGTTCTTGGTCTGCTTTATCCCAAGTAACGTGATGTTGGTCGTGCACTACGCTCTCCTGAGAAACGGCTGGGTCAATAACGGCTACGGTTTCTACATCCTCACACTGTGCCTGGCCAGTCTCAACAGCTGCTTGGATCCTTTCATCTACTATTACGTCTCGGATGAGTTCAGGGAGCACGTCAAGAACACGCTACTGTGCCGTAGCAGCCGTACGGTGGAGAGGATGAGGGTCTCGTTCAGCTCGATGAAGTATTCTAAAAAGACCAACACGTATACTTCCAGCACAGGCAACACGGAGAGCAGCACCTGCTGAGAGCAGATGGACATGGACCATGATGGACACGAGTTTATGTACTTATCAGTGGCACTGTGGAATATACAGAAGATTTAACTTCAAACTCATGCTCTCTGTTCTCTATTGGATGATATTTAAGCTGTCTGAGAGTGGATTGAAGTGGTTATGAAGATATTTTGATTCAGCTGGGAGACCCAAAAGCTTAAGGAGCCACAAAGAGTTTGAACAGAACAATCTGTTTCTGTAGCGTTCGGTCTAAAGCTCAAAGACAAAGTAGTCGCGTAAAACTGGAAGAGAAGCATCCCAGCCAGATTGTTCTGTTGTTACATTTGAAATTGTTCCGATGGACCTTGTGAAATTATATATAATGTGAATTTAAAAATGTAAAAATTCTATGTAATTTAAGTGTGTTAACTTAGCCAGAATTGGTTCTGTTTTTAATATTTTCTTATTTTTTCTATTGTATCAAACCTGATTGGCAATGATTTTTTGCCAGTTAGTCACAATGCCTTATTGTTTCACTGTATTATATTCATAATTAGGTCACTATTCTTGTCTGTTATGCACATGTTTGAATGATATTTTTCTACATTCATGCAGATTCATTTTCTAAATTCAACTGTATCTCTGGAAACAAAATGTCTATCTCAAAAATGTCTTTCTAGAATTCCCAGTCAGTTTAGTGTGTGTCTGAATCTTCATTCACACCTTGTTAATTGCATCACAATCTCTTAGTTTATCAGATGTCACTGTACCTCTTACAAGGAAATGCACCTGTAAAGACACGTAGCCCACTTTACCCCTAAAGGCACAGTTCCATGTAAATAAATGTTTTATTTGCTTTGAAATGTTGTTTTTCTGCTGAATTGTTAGTCTCTTATGAGTACCTTGGATCACATGTGGCGTACAGTACATTATGTATAGGTGAGTCATGTGTTGTGTCATCACAAACTATGAAACTTAACCTTGTGAAGTAAGACTTGATGTTATGATGTTATCTTTGCGGCTACGCAATGTTAACATTCTTTTGGTTGAACACTTTTAGTAACTTTTGTGCGGACAATGAGCAGAGGGAATTAGTATGTTTCATATTGAAATATGAATGACTATGCTGGCTTGTCTGATTTTATCAGTGAAACTGCAGCTCTAGTGAATTCACACTGTACTCCGTTGATCACTCCCTAGTAAAGCAAATATTTAGCATACCACTCACAACATCATCTGTCTACAGAAACCCTCTAAACCTGTTTAACTAGCTTTAGACCTTTGATTCTTTGAGTCTCTTCAGGTTTGAACACCTTTTTCTTTCTTTTTTTGAAGAGGGAGAATTGAAGTTTATAGGACATCAAATAGAATTTATTTAAAAGTTAAAAAAATATATATCATCCACCAGGTGAAATCTATAGGTCAGATTTCTTAGAAAAGTATGGCATACTTCTGCTCAACAAGCCACATGAGTTGAATTATTAATTTCTGGAGCACTTATTATGTCCAGAAAATTATGAGCAATATGTCAGCTACTAAAAATAAAACCGAGAAACTTTATTTGCCTGAGTTTGCTGCTTATAAAAACCTGTTTCCGCCAAATACTGATTAAAAGTTTGGGGTTGGTCAGATTTTTTACAAATATATTTGAAAGGTGTTTCTGCCCAGGCTGCATTTATTTGATTAAAAAATACAGTAAAATCACAAATATTGGGAAATATTTTTACAATTTAAAATAACTGATTTCTATCTGAGTATATTTGAAAATGTCATTCATTCCTGTGATGCAAATCTGAATTTTCAGCATCATTACTCCAGATCCTTCAGAAATCATTCTAATATGCTGATTTGCTGCTCAAGAAACATTTCCTTATTACCAATATTGAAAATAGCTGTGCTACTATACATGTTTGTGGGAAATGTGATATGTTTTTTTCAGGATTATTTGATGAATAGAAAGCCTCAAAGGATCAGAATTAATTTGAAATAGAAATATATTAGTAATGCCTTAATTCTCACTTTTGATCAGTTTTATGTGTCCTTGCTGAATAAAAATATTAATGTCTTTATTATAAATTCCAAACTATTCAATAGTAGTGTATATCTTGCAGTGACTTCATATTTCACAAATTTGATTTTGTTTCCCTAATTGTGACTTGCAATATCTGGCAATGTTATTGTATTTATTTGTTCAACTTTCACAATCACCCTTTTATTTTTACCCATAGGTGGAAACAGGCTTCCAGCCCCTTAAATAGCATCAATATCTAAAAGTGTCCATTCATCTCATTTACATTTCCCTCTGTTCTGGCGATTGCTTAACGATCTTTGCTGTGGGGTACCAGATCCAGGATTTCTCCAGGTTTTCACAACAAAACCCACTCAATTGCTTCTCAAAACTAGCCCAATAGTGTTTCGGGGGGTAAAATACATGTTTTTTGGAGGGATTCCCCTGCAAAAATTTGCATTCCAGGTCTAAAATATCAAGTTTTTTTTGGGGGTTCTTTACCTGCGGACATGGAAGAATGACAACCGGCCCGGCAACAGGGCGTCCATGCATGATTATGCTTGAGGGGCACGAGTTTATCATATTTTAATACAATTGACTTTGTATTTAACATGAATTAAAAAAAATTTTAAACATTGTACGACTTTACTAATTATACACTTTTACCATTGTACAGAAAGAGAGCAAAGAATATTATCATTGACTTCAGTCTAGCCAGAGTTCAAAAACCTCCTTATTATCATCACGTCGAACCCTTCGTTTAACACTGTTTGAAATTCCATATCTTACTTTAGCAGCAGGTGGGGTGCCATCTGCACCTTTTGTTTCTGAGGATGATGACTTATTTTCGCCATAGAGTAATTCATCAGGCGACGTGCAGTGACAACACGCGTTTCTTCTGACCTACTTCCGGGCTGAACGCCTGATTGGCCGTTCTTCATAAACTCAACAGACTCGGGTTGATGGTTATAATGCGCAGCGTGCCTATTGGTTATAATAGCAGCTAGTGATGTTCCGCGCATCACACCCATGTGATTGTATCAATTATAAAAAATGTGCCTCTGGGCGGCAACAATGTTGAAGTAGCCCAATTCCACAGGAAAAACATGGACTTGGCAACACTGGGTCAGATTATAGGTACCTCCAGGCTCGGGCGAGACGGCCATAGTAGTCTGCGGTCGGAGTAACGGGCGGCAAAGGTGGCGCTGCCGCAATGGATGCTCAACAGACACTAACTCTACCATCGTAACCCTCAATCAATTGAACGACTCTTTCATCCCCACTCCCACTGCTCCAGCCTGCAGTTATCCTTACTTGGGCTGGGCTACGACCAACCACAGTCTCAAATAAGATACACAAGCTCTCTGTCTCCCCCTCCCTCATTTTCTCACACTGTCTCACTCTCCGATGATCCAATTTCACACACACAGATTCTCGATCCTTGACTTCACAGCTTCCTGACCATTTCTAGATGTGTTTGTCTTTTGATGTTGCTATGGATACCGCACTGGTCTTGTTCATGGCATTTCGGACAATTTACCCGTTCCTTCTCCTTTACACTCGGTAATAATATATATAGCGATTGTGTCGAAACTCCACTACCGGAGTGCACTGCCCATTTTGACCTCAAGGTGGGTTTTTTATTTGTTAGCATGATATTGTGTGGGTGGCGGTAACTCACGAGGTACCGCCCACCGGCTTCCTGTAGGCGCTCCGGTTCTCTATGGTGTGCATTACGCATAAAGGTGACATTAGCGCATCTTCCCCGTGTAAGCAACATTTATTCGTCCCATGTCCACGGATACGGATTTGGATGAAGTCATCAAGCCAACTTTCAAACCAAGCAGCTTTCTGTTGGTCTGCACGGCAAATTCGCCTGACTGGAACATGAGCGAAATTTGCATTGCTAAATATTTTGTCCCCATTCAAAACTCCTGATCACTGTTGCCAAGTCCACGAAATATGGCTACCTGTACACTGTTGTTGCGGTGGGGGGGGGTTTTGTTGTTAGTTTTTAGATATAGGAAAGTGATTTGAAATGTTATTTTGGACCCCCAACGGACTGGCGGGGAAAAACACACGATTGAGCTACTTTTGTTTTGCAGACCTGGCAACCCCGCTATATCCTGTGGACCATTTGAATACCTTAGTTCAAATAAATTTAGATATTTACATATTGTGAAGAAAATGTAGCCTAAGTTGTTTTGCCCATGCAGAACTTGGCAGTATGTTTGTGTCTTAGGTACAATTTTACCATGCTACTTGGCTACTTGCTCAAAATAACACTTTCTTTGGTCTTTAGATGCAGATGCAGTATAGGATTATTTTAGCCCATTTTATCATCAACTGTAATTCGGATGAGTTAGGAAAATAATAGCAAACGTTTCCTTAAAAAGCAACATCATTTGAGGTATAATTAAAGTCTGTGGCATAAAGGGTGCAGGATGAAAGTTTAATAATGTTTTTCTGATGTCAAATCTATAACCTGAAGTATGAGTAATAGTGGTACTTGCCACTATTTTAAGTTTTCCAGTACAGATAGTTTAAGGTATAAGAACCGAACAACTAGCTGTTAAAAGACTGTAAAAGATTGTGATCTTTGGCCTTTGCTGTTTATGATAGACGAGCAGTGTTTAAAGCAAGTGAAGTTCCTATTGCATAACGCTGACAGCACAGAGAGGAAGACGTTATTTCTCTTTCTATCATCTCCCTCCCCCTGCTCTCTTTCTTTGTCTCTTCCCTCCCCCTTTCCCCTTTCAGTTTTCCAACCTGTTATTCAGCTTTACCTTTTTTCCAAGCATGAACAAACCTCAGGGATACATAAAGCAGAGTAGTAGAAACATGAAACTGTGACAGACAGGTATACGTTATAACCTGTGAGTAAATGAGTGTTAGTGAGTCAGGTTTGACTGTAGGAAGTAAGTGCTGACATTTTGGATTTTTTGGTGGGGTTCACCTATAAAATTTGCATTCCATGGGCTAAATATCAAGTTTTTGGGGTCACTTCAACCCGCTGACATGAAAAACAACCCGCGGCAACAGTCATGCCACTATTATTCCTTTGGAGCTCCGATGGCACGATGTATAATATTTTTAATACGACTGACTTTGTATTTTAATGTGAATTTAATAAAAACATTGTACGTTACTAATTATAACACTTTCATTTTGAAAGTCTGTGAAACTCTTTGTGTCTGTGTTCAGCAGAAACACAATGACTGGTCAAACCTGTTCAGCTGAGCATGCTGAAGCAGGTTTGTTGGTGGTGGTCATGTCCCAAGCATTTACATTTCCCACACACTCGTTATTTTGTTCTGTCTGTCATTCTTTTGTTCTATATGTCTATCTTTCTATCTGTCTATCTGTCTATCTATCTAATCTAGTGTCAATGTTGCAAATTCATCAATTATGAACAAACTGATTACATATACTTATAAATATTATCTATATATATTATATATATATTGTGTTTGTGTGTGTGTGTATGTTGTCTCCATATGTCCAAAATGTATAAATTTTTTTTTTTTTACAAAACACTCTCAGCATAAAAATTTTTTAACATAGATTTTTAAAAAAAAATAACATGACTTATGTCGTTTATTCGTTTATTTATTTTTACATTAACTTAAAAATTAAAAATAATCCAATTTTAATTCACTCTTTTTGTGTAAAATAGGCCTACAATGTAGATGGCCCTATAACATTTATATAATGTGGAATAATTTAAAGGGGTCATATGATGCGATTTAAAGTTTTCCTTTCTCTTTGGAGTGTTACAAGCTGTTCATGAATAGATAAGATCCGTAAAGTTGCAAAGACTAAGTCTCAAACCCAAAGAGATATTCTTTATAAATTTAAGACTTGTCCACGCCCTCCTAAATGGCTCGTTCTAACACGCCCCCCCATGTCTACATCACGATGTGGGAATATTTACATAACCCCGCCCAAATGTGCACGCAAAGAAAGAAAGCGTAACTTTATTGTTGCTGCCACCGGGGGCTCCGCCGCCATGTCGTTAAGGTGCTGTGTGTTTCGTTGTGAATGCGAAACTAATGTTACTTTGTTTGGCCTTCCAAAAGAGGACACGACTAGAAATCAGTGGTTAAGCTGTATTTACAACACTGTTCCAGAACAGTTCAACCCAAATATTTAGATGTGTGCAGCGCATTTTATGGAGGAAAAGGACTGTTTCCTGGGAGAGTAGCCTACAATGCCTTCTGTTCTGACTCACAGAGTGTAAGTAAGTTTTTTATATTTAAAGAATTTACCACTGACTATTCAAACGCGAGTTTTTGAGCAGTGTAGAGTAGCTTTTGTTGTTTGTCATTTCTCCAATCACAATGCAGACATGGTTTTAATGTTTACGCGGCGGATGCAACGCAACCCGTAAAAAGACAGTACAAGTCATTATAATCCGTAATTATGTCCCCACTGGATGCAACAAATGCCTCGTTTATAATGGGTTTTAATGTTTTTGTCTCGTCGCTCCGGGACACGGCATCACAGTATGGTAAGGGGAGTAACATTTCCATCACACGCTTGAGGTTTTCGGCCAATCACAACGCACTGGATAATTGGCCAATCACAGTACACCTCGCTTTTTCAGAACGATGAGTTTTTGTAAAAATCGACACGTTTCAGAAAGGTGGGGCATAGAGGGGAAACAATAAATGTACAGTATGTGGAAAATAATTTTTTTGAATCTTAAACCGCATAAAAACACTTTTCATTACACCAAATACACAAAATAATGTTATTTAGCAACATCATATGACCCCTTTAAATGTATTGAAGTTAAAAATGACAATGCATTGTACTCTATTTCTCAATTTTATCTTTTACTGTGAAGACATTTATCTCAGTCTATTAGTCACGTTGATGGAAGAGTATTGAACACAGTGACATCTACTGTACAGATCTGAGAGGTGCAGCACTTATTTTTTTAATGTATTGGCTGTTCAGAAGAAAGTACTACAGTAGTATACTGTTTACTGCACAGTATATACTATGTACTGCCTACTATTTTTAAGTAATATGTAAAATAGTATGCAATATTGAGCTATAAACGTTTCAAAAGGTAGCTCTATTGCACAATTAATTTTGTATACAAGTTATTCACTTATCTTGGAAATTAATACAGTTATTTTGCATTTATAATACAATTTGGGGTAAAACAATGTCTTGGTGACTTGACAGGAGATGAGGACTAATATTGCTTCTACTCTATAGTGGAATTGGAAGGTGAAGTCTAATGCATTGCATTGTGGGATACGGTATAGTGTGCAGCACTGCTGTATATTGCAAATATAATAGGTCATCAGAGTGTTGCAAACATAAAATGTGCATACTTTGCACAATACACATATAATCAAGAAATAATACAAGTTTAGTTCTTGTCAATTTGTGGGACTGATCTATCCTAGTGTTAAATGTAAAGCACTCAGATGTTCACAGATAACTCGATGATTTGTCGCAGCATCTTATCTCTCCTGCATAACTACTTGCTTAAAACACAGTCCACATTTTCTCCCAGTTTCCACATTCCTTAAGGACCCCTCTGTTGCAGTGCCAGAGGGGGAGGCGTCCACAACAGTGCCTGATGGGAAATGTTCCAGTGTTTCCTGTGATGAGCTGCAGATAACAACTTACTGTTTAGAGAGCTCAGCCTGAGGTTTTCTGAGATACTGAACTGCTGGACGAGAGCCAGGTACCGCTCAGCCTCGCACGCACAAATGCCGCGAAGCTCTTATTTTCATGTTTGTTTGTTTGTTTGTTTGGGCCTACTCCGGGTGAGCCAAAGGTGCAGATAGCACCACCGCCACCGCCCCCATGCTAAAGGTCTTCTTCATATTATGTACCTGGCATGCTGGTATCTTCACTGTGAAGAATCCAGACTCATATCTGATTGTTCAGTTCCTTGCTGTCAAGCCAACTTGTCTGATTTCTCTGTCTCTCTCTCTCTCTCGCTCTCTTTTAAAGCATGGAGAGCTATTCTCCATGTGCCAGAGGGATCAGTAGGAGGCTGAAAGAGAAGATGATTAATTAGCATTGCCTCTCTGCTTTGGCTGTAGACTGATCTCAGCCCAGATTCTCTGCAGGCTTCTCTTATGTAAAACTGTCGAATATCATAGTGTGGCATAGAACCGAATGATGGCTGAAAACAAACACTCCATGCTGAGGTGTATGTTCAGGCCGGTTGGACATCCATATCCTGAAGTGTGAACATATATTGTTCTCTCTTCTATAGTTCTCAAATTTGGTAATTTATGCTCTCCCATTGTCATTTCAGTCCATAAGAGTAGTCCATACGACTCATTCTCTATACTCCAAGTCTTCTGAAGCCATTTGATACCTTAATGTGAGAAACTGAGCAAAATTTTAAGAGATCGCTCCCACAAAAATTTCAATTCTTTTAATTGCCCTCATGTCGTTCCAAATCTGACTGACTTTCATCTGCAAACACAAAGAAAATATTTTGAACCGTGTTTTGTCTGTGCATTTAAAGTCAGTAAGATAAAATGATGCTTTAGACCCCGTATTCTTTAAAAGATATATACTATAGAATTTCTTTTTAAACCTCAAAATATCATCGTTTTTTTTTTTTTTAACTGTTTCTTTAAGCCTTATGCAGTTCCCAAATGTCATTTAATTTGAAGTCACATGCCATATCATGATTGGTTATGTGACTTCAAAAAGAGCCTTTTTATAATTACCATAATTGTAAATGAGATTTCAAAGCTCTGTTTTGGACACAAATCTACGTTATGGATTTGGAAGTCTACCTCATTGTATGGTTCTTTTTGTCTTTTTTTTTTTAAAGCTTGGCAGTATAAATCACCATGTACTTTCAGTGGAAGAGCAGCTCAGACATTCTGACGAACATCTCATATTGTGTTTTTAATGCAAGAGAGAAAATAATATGGAGTTGGAATGACATAAAGGTGAGTAATTAAATGACAGAATTTTGTGGTGAGCTGTCTCTTTAAACCTATGAGTTTTGAAATGTCATTTACATTCAACTGCACAATTGTGATCGATCTGTGACATGAGGACATATTGTTCAGTCTTAAGTGAGTTCCACTTGGCATGCTATTTTTTAAATGAATAAAAAGTCTGTTTCTCACACAAATCTATCCCATGGCTTCAGAAGACTTTGATATAGTGCACAACTCACATTTTTTTGAGCTTTTTGTCTTTTTTTGTACACCTTGGCAGTATAAAACACCATCTATTTTCACTGGACGAGCAGCTCAAACATCTGATTTTTTGTTTCATTAAACAAAGAGTTGGAATACCAGTGAGTAAATTGACATGATTTTAATTTTTGCATGAACTACATTTTTTGTTTTTTAGTTGACTTTCGAGAACCAATAGCATTAAGCCTCAATGATGTACAACCAGGCATGATGCATTATCACAATTGTGAATATGATTTCAAAGCTCTGGTGGCTTAAATTTTGGTCTGTTTTTCACACACATATACAGTATCTTATGGCTTCAGAAAACTTGGGATGTAGTGCTTTTTGTCTTGTTTTTATAGCTAAATCTCCATCCACTTTTGCTGGAAGAGCAGCTCAGACATTCTGGCGAACATCTCATTTGTGTTTCATGAACTAAAGACAACAATATGAAATTGGAATTACATTAGGCTGAGCACATTATGACAAAAACTCATTTTTGGGTGATCTGTGCCAATAAACTTTACCTTGACTATGTCAACCCAATTATCATGCTCAAAATAACTAATGTAGTCTGTATTTTGAACATTTTGAATTTATATTAGCAAACACAAACAGCAGCAGTGATGATGTAAGTAGTCTTAGATCTTTCTAGCAATCACAGTGAGCCAATTGTGTTAGCCAACATGCCACACAGTTACTTCATACGCTCCTCTTCTCTAACGATTATAACAGTCAGTGCCTTTTTTTCCCCCAAAGGTTGCAAAGCATCCTCAAATGCATATCAACAGAGCTGAAAGTAAACTTAACAAACAACACAGTATTTTATTGACCCAAGTTTATTGAAAAGTGTCAAAATACAATAACAAGCATTGGAATACAAGCCATTTTGAACACACGTAATCTTTTTGAAAGACATTAGGCCAAAACTACAAACCTGAGATATGCCACAAAACTCCACAAATTGGCCATTAAATGCTAAACAGTTTTTTTATTATTATTTAGAAAAATAGATAGATTTGCAAGAAAGACACTTTATACATTCAAGGACCAGGATGCTTTCGTTGGGAATGTGCTGCTTGCTTCTCTACTGGTTTGTTAGTAAGACACTTGATCTGCAGTTCAGGAAGAAGATGAATAGCGACGGGGAACGTGCGAGACAGGGCGGGACAGATGGAGTGAAAAGAGAGAGAGATGAGTGCGAGAGTGTGAAAGGGAAAGCAGAGCCTCAGGCTTTCTTTTCGTCCCTTTCTTTCCGCATTTTTGTCTTCACAGGAGCCGGCATGGTCGCGGTTCCCCACAGCCAGTCCCAGTGAGCGAAGAAAGGCGCAAAGTTGGTGCCCGGCTGCTGATGGTGAGCGTCATGCCGCAGCGCTCCACCCCAAAGCCCGAAGGGAACCAGACGATGCATCGCCCAAGGGAAGTCGTACCCGCAGTGGTCCTCAGTAGAAACCCAGATGTTGAACAGCATGAATGCCCAGGCGGTGAGACAGTGGCACTGGAGGAGCAAAGGATCCACGGTGGTCCAGAAGCCCACACTGAAGAGCTCCCAAGCAGACAGGTATTGCGTAACCAGGCTGAAGGTTTGGCGATACTGGTGGTGGAGCGCGTGGAAGGTGCGATAGAGCCAGCCGACGCGGTGATGCAGCAGGTGCCACAAGTAGTACTGGAAGTCGAACACCACTGTGCAGCCCACGATTCCCAGCAGGAAGGCGGTAAGTGTGGGCGCCTCACAGGGCAGAGGCACAGGCGGCCGCCAGAGCCACTGGGCTATGGCGGCGGGGAAGATGTAGAGCAGATGGTTGTATGTGGTGAGCGCCACAGGTGATGGACGCCGAATTGACTTGGACCAGGTGACAGGTTCCGGGCTGCCTGGGTGCTAGTATCTGGCCTATCGTCGTATGGATCGACCAGGGGGCTGAGGTACGGTCTAGAGCCGGGTCCAGCACAGTGTAGCAAGAACACCAGACCCAGGCTTACCCATGGACAACCGGGAGTATGACGCTCTGCAGGAACCGCGGCGGAGCCGGCAAGGATTTCTCTCGTGTTCGTGCTGAAGCTTAATCTCAGACAATGGGGCCTGCAGCTACAGGCGTGCGCTCCCGACAGGACGCCCATGGGTTGCCTAGGTGGCTGATCTCCAACGCCAGCACGCTCACGCAGTAACACTCGTGGATTCTATGTCACCCCAGCTACGCCTATTGTTTGCACTGCAACAGCCAGACTGCTGTTTACTGGTCCTGCCAGCTGGGGGGACTTAGGATGCTGGCAGCGGGCCTGTGTTGGCGACTTTCGCCCTTGTCTTTGTATGACGTGCTTGTGGATAGTGATTTTTGTAAATTGATCTGAATCTGAGCAAATGGGCAGTGCCTTTACGCCTCAAAAATGGGTCCAAGCACCACCTCCTGCTCTGTAGTCGTTTCTCCATCTCTCCACGTCTCTTTCACCCACCCACCCACCCACCCCATGCTCCTCGTCGCTTGGTAGGGTGTCGAGTGTGGTGTGTGTTGTTCGGTGTGAACGCCTCTTAGTTCATTGGTAGTTCGAGGGTGATCCAACATTTGACCAGCTGAAACATTCCTGCACCACTCATTTCTGACCTAGAAATGGAGAGAAAGAAGCAGAGACGTCTCATTGATCTGTGAAGTGTCTATTTGTTTGATTTGAATCATCTGCACTGCATATATTAACCATGCAGCGACGGAGATTGATTGATTGATGCATTGCATTCGGTTCAACAATGTGCCCACACATTTTTAATTCAATTTAAATTGTCCCATTTTATTAGTTCCTGCCTGAATCTAGGTGCTTGAATGTATGTCATGCCAGATCGCAATCAATGAGAGATATTCACGTGGTGGCTTCCGAATGAACGCAACTCCCCCCACTTGAGTTGCTCAATTAATTCAAAAACGTTTTTTTTCAGGTTTTTACATGCGATTTAGCATCTGTAGTGTTTTGGCTACAAACCTCTTTTGAGCACAGCATTGGTGCTCTCTTGCCGGTCATAGAATGTAGTCCCTCTTAAAAGAATGTTATTATTCTTAACTTAAATGATTAACAAAAATAAAGCTGAAAAAAATGAAAACAAATATTAGATAAAACGAACATGATGAACTTATAAAATAAATATTTTATAATATACTGAAATTACTAAGAAAGAAAAATACATTAAAGCTATATATAAATATTGAAAATAATCAAAATGACAAAAACATACAATTACTAAAAATTTAAAATGAAAACTAAAAATCTAAAAATAAAAGCTAATTGAAAATAGACGAATACATACATCCGCCTCTCAATAATAACAACTGTGTAAAAATGACTCTGAATCTTCGAATTGTTTTTCGGACTTGGATCTTGAGAGCTCTTTTTGCTCACTTATAGTCTCCACTATCTTAAACGTGAAATTGCGTCATTACCGTAATTATGTTGTTGTACCAAAGCGCTTCTGACTTCTTCTTCCTTGAAACAGCCAAAGTGAATTCTCTTAATAGGCGATGTTCTCTATCAATGTAGGGTTTTGGTTCCTTTCCTTTATCATTTGCATAGACATCTGCAGACTGGAGTGTTTTTAGCCTCATGATTTCACATCGACACTCTCTGAAGTCATATGATAGCTTTGTGTGAGAAACATAAAAAACTCAGTTGTTATTTACTGAAAACCATCATAGATCTCATTGGTGCATTTATGACTGAAGTAACAATATGTGAACAAATAACTTAGAACTGCTGAACCACGTTACAGTAGGTGCTGAAACTGATCCAATGTCAGTCATGGAGAAAAAATGTCCTGGTGGACACACAAGTCATAATGTTCACCAATCAGACTTGGTTTATATTTCTCGCATTTTTTTATACTTACGCCGACACCGTTCCTCAGGACAAGAAAGACTATCCATTCTTGGTATTTCTCATTTGGGGCTCCACAGTCAAAGTCATTCAGGTTTGGAACGACATGAGGGTGAGAAAAATCATGACAGTTTTTAGTGAAACTGTTTTAGAGTTGTATTTGTGTAACGGTGATGTTGAAACAGTATAGAGCAATGACCTTCAACAGTACGCATTTAGTATTTGCTCCACGACTCCTCATGCTGTTGCACCTTCCAAAACTTTCTTATTATAGAATTATTAGCATGACAGTTACATAAACTGACATTGGCCAACATTCCCATTAATATCATAGGTTTGTCTGGCGATCTGAGTAGAAAATCATCAGAACAACTCCTCTCTGTAAAAGGATGGTAGGGCGTGCAGCCTGTTTCTCTCGCTTTTTTCTCTTCTTTCCTTCGTCATTAATCCGTAGCTTTTACTTGGTCGGGCCCTTCACAGAGCGGACAAAGCAATTTTTTATATTTGACATTCTTTTCAGAACACCAGGAGTGCAGTGGGTGGTGTCCACTTGTGGTCACGCATAAATGCTCTCTACATGAATAAAGTTTGTTGTGGTCGAACAGAAAGAAGCTGAGAGCAGACAGGGCCGTACGGCACTCCTTGAGCTGTTTACATATGGATTCATGCAATGCTTCCACTCTCACGTGGGATCCCAATCAAAAACTTCTCCTTCCGATGATAGGCCAACAGCATTTTTTCTTGTTTTCATTTATATGTCATTTCGTTGTAGCTTCAGTGTATCAGTACGCTGTAAACTAACTTGTTATACAGGATATGCATTGAATAATCACGAAAAATCTGTGTTGAACAGTCTTGGGATCCCAAATACTATAAAAATATGACCATTTACCTGAGTCACTACCGCTCCTGTACTTGCACTAGAACTCGATGCAGGTGCTTTAATGCTTAAGGCGTGAAGCGTGGTCATTTTTCAAGCTATTAACCGTGACGTATGTTAATCTTTCATCCTGCACTTTTGCATATACAATGATCCTGTCTATCAGATTAATCTCTTGTGCACTTGACACTGTCGCATTCCACAAGAACATATCACACGTCATATAATATATAGTTCCTTTTCTAAATGATGCATCGCCCTGAGGTTTGAAATGTGTGTACTTTTAATTTTTCACATCAGCGGTCATTTAGATTGCATACAATGTATCACGTTTTTGCCTTAAACTGGAATCTGCTTTCACACAAAATGAAAATGTATTCACTCTCCAGGCCCAATTCCACGCTGTTCTGGATTGACGCTCTTTTCGTTCTCATTTATTGGAGCCTGCATTCAGGTATCCAATTGTGAGCTCATTCTAACACACCTCGTTCGTCACCCATTACTTGCTCTGCAGTGAATGGGTGCTGTCAGAGTGAGAGTCCAAACAGTTGATTAAAACCTCACAATAATCCACAAGTAATCCACACCACTCCGATCCATCAGTTAAAACGGTCTTGTGCAAGGAAAAGCTGCGTTTTGTAAGTAATCCCACCATTGAGCGCCGCGTTTTAAGCTTTATAACTGTTGCGTCTGCCAAATATACAATATCCATACGATCCATATCAATGCGTATTCCCTTCCAGTGACAAACGTCCGCTCACTGCTTTGGCCCTCTCATTTCACTGTGTGTAAACGGTGCTTGTCTGTGTAACCTATGGCACATCTGCTCAAACCAGACCACTTTTTTTTTTGCACTGGGAAATCAGTTTTTATGGACAGAAGCACTCGTATGTTAGTCTGGAAGCAACTGTTTAAAGTAAAAAATGTTGGCCTTTCGTTCCGTACAAACCACGGCAGCTTTTCACTTCACAAGAGATAACTGATGGACTGGAGTGTTCAGATTACTTGTGGAGTAAATTGTGATGTTTTTATCTGCTATTTGGACTCTCATTCTGACAGGCGCACCCAGCTCCAACCTAAAGAGCGCATCCAGTGGTGAGCCTCCCAAGGGCAAATCTATTCTGACTAGAAGAAACAAACTCACATCTTTGTTAGCTCCCCGAAGGTGACATACCTTCTTCAGCAAATTCATTTCTTTCGGGTTAACTTTTCCGTCCTTCTTTAAGGCAACCAAAAGTGAAGTGGTTCAACTCTTTTCTACAGGGGCTCTTGTTTTGTTGTTCTGCAATCACGTAGACGCTCGTGCGTGCTGACGGCAGCGTAGCACCGCCTTCAAAGCATTCACTATCCGCTTGACCGACCGGTTTTAGCTCATACGTTCTGAATCATCCATGCGGGAAAGAGGCTTAATCGAGCAACCCAGACTTATGCTTGTCCCGGTCATTCATCATTCAATTCGCCAGTGTGGATAGGTAATAATAATTTCTAGCCCCGTCCCGCCTATTCGTAAACATGCAGTATATGTGCAGACGAGTTCTCGCACCACTCACTTGCTGTTCGAGCGGAATGTAACACATACGACATAGCCACATTACCGATCCACCACATATGTCGGTTTATCTCCTTGTAGCAGGATTACGTTCTCGTGTTGACATTAGGTGTGTTCCTTAAAACTTAGCATTATGAGTTGGTTTTACTTAGCGGTGAGCAAAATACCCTCTATACCTCGAAAATAGAATTGTCTGGCTGTAGATGTCCCAGACCTTTGTTGTATATTCTACTTTGTCTTCCTTGCAGCACAGCTCGACACTACTGGGTATGAATGATTTTCGCAGGTCATCGTGATACTGCTGTAGATAAACATGTTTGTTCATGACGACTCAATTATTTGTTTAAATGTGGATAATAATTACACAATATTTTTTATATCCAAACGTCCTAATACGGTCAGCGCTTCGCAGGTGTAAGCATATGTCTAAAAAAAACACTTCGCTAACAGATCTCACGCGTACCCCACAACTATCGTTTAATGTGAGTGTCACTGTATTCTCACATTCTCAGACAAACTAATTGATAACAACTTTCCTAGAGTACCTCAATGCTCTACTCATCCTTCACGTACGTACGTGAAGGTTTGCCACTCTCCGCGAGAGGGCGCTCAAACCATCGCTGCCACATTAAAACTTGCAGAGATTGAACCTCGAGGGGTCCCTGTCGTCTCAAGATGTTGCCTGAACACTTACCATGTTGTGATCGCTATCTTAGGGACAGTTCTCCTCAAGGTAGCCTAGAATACCTGAGTTACACTTATATAACAAATTAGGATTGGTGGTGCTGCTATATGGGTCATTTCCCTCCAGCACAGTAAATTCATAGTTTTCTCACTCTACCATAATTCACACATAGCAGCGACTTTCGCAGAGGGAACGTAGTTCATGCATCTAATGAACACGGATCAACAGCACTTTTAAACTTTTAGCTTGGAGATGGTGGGTGCAAACACCCCTGAGCTCGTCCTGACGTCCCCCTCTGGCTCTCCCCCCTCAGGTGATAGCCGGAGTAAAAAATATACTCGTCGTGATCCTTGGAAGAAAAAGAATATCTCGAAACACGCCGACCACATTATGTCAAGGTTGACTTTCGTAGTCATTTTAGAAGAAACAACTCTCAAGATTACATAAATAAACATAATTTGATTTTAACAAATTAATAGTCTTAGGTTTGAAGTTCTCTTAGACCTAAGAGTAACCCCATGGGATTTTAGCAAAACAAGAACGTCCCGTACGTCATCGAATCTCGTTCCTGCTAAACGCGCTTGTGCTTGGAGGATGTGGCTGGAGTTACCAATCGAAGCACTGAACCTTTCTGAACAAGCTGAACCAGACGATCACACAGAGAGAACACAGCAAAAACAACTAACGTTCCGTTTACACTGACTATGAATAACTACTATCCCGTTCATACTAGACAGCACACCTACGTCTGCAAGATGTCTGTTAAAGATCGCTTCATCTGGAAAGCATCTGCTGTGTACAAACATCTGATAGACGTCTTTGAGATGTCAGTTTTACATACATTCTAAACCATAAACAGACCTTTTCTAAACGTCTATTTGACATCTTATAGGAAACATCCTATAGACCTATTGCAGATAAGCACCTAGTACATGGCTCAACGTCCATTCTGAGGGCCTGCGGCCTGACCCTGCTCATGGAGGGCCACTGTCCTGTAGAGTTTAGCTCCAACCAGCTCCAACTTACACCTGCTTGGAAGTTTCTAGTAATCCTGAGCACCTTGATTAGCTTGTTCAAGTGTGTTTAATCAGGGTTGGAGCTAAACTGTGGCCCTCAAGAATTGGTTGAGCCCACTGGCTCTAATAGTTTTTGCCTACTCAATAACATCTCTGTGATGTCTGGCGACACAATGGATCATGATACCTATACTTTTACTAACATACTTTAATTCAGCGAATAGGGACGTCCACATCACCACTTAACACTTAATGCCACAGAGAAACTATATCTTTAGAATCACTTTCAGAATGATTTTTCTGGCTTATGAACGATAAAAAACATTGACAACTAGTTTATCTTGAAAGGTCAGTTTTCAAATCATCCTGGTAGTACACATTCGTTTTGAGAGAATGTTGAGCAGGAAGTTCGGATTGCTTTACGGCCGCAACAAACGCACGTGAACAGCTTTCCGCTGTAATTATGACAGTGATATATTTACGACAGTTAACTGTAGGTGTAGGGGGCTGCAACATCACAAAAATACACTTTTAAAGCGGCAGACGACATAACTGAGGACTAGGAGCGTGCTTATAATATGGTAACCAAGTACAGAATCTTCTCTGTCGCTCACTCTCTCATTCCCCAGGCAGAAGTAATAGGTCTTGTTATTGATTCAGTTGCAATGACTTAATGACCAGAATTAGAGCTCTTTTGTATGCGTCTATGACAGAGATGCTGATGAAATGCTTTTAGAGGGACTTGATAAGGAAAGCTTCCGCCTAATCATATTTAATTAAACCTGTACCATTCGTGCTGCAGACATGAATCAACTCAAATCATGTGAGATGTCAGATTCCATGACTCCAGCCGTATTGACACACAGGGGTGGGCCCTTTTGACATGGGGCAGGCAGTGTACAGAGGGGTCCCAGAGATGCCTGGGGGCTTCTGACATTTAGGTACCAAAATGTCATGCCATCTCCGTCACGTCGTGGGAAGTTGTGGCCTAATGGTTAGAGAGTCGGACGCGTAACCCAAAGGTTGCGGGTTCGAGACTCGTACCAGCAGGGATTGTAGGTGGGGGAGTGAATGTATAGCGCTCTCTTCCACCTTTAATACCATGACTGAGGTGCCCTTGAGAAAGGCACCGAACCCCACAACTGCTCCCCGAGCGCCACAGCATAAATGATTGTCTAAGTATTTAATGAGAGGGAAAGCCCCTTATACTGGAGCCCGGCCACTTATGAAGTGTTTCTTGGATGTTATAGTACATTGAAGAATGATCATGTGACTTTTTACATGCGCCATGTGACCTGTAAATGAGAAAAAAAAAACGTTTGAATTGCAGTTTTGCGAATCATTCCTTTTTCGCATTGCCAGAAAAACCACCTCATGCGAGCGTAAAAAAATGTTTGCGATATATGGGCGTTTTTGCAAAATCGATGCGTTTCCATTAGGCGTATTTTCAATCCGCAATTTCAATTTGCGAAATTGAAGTACGGATGGACACCCCACCCCACCTATTACGCTCTAGTAGTCACGCTTTAGTTAGAATAACACTTGAAATGTTTCTCTATAAGGCGCTCTACAATAATGTATAGAAGATGTATAGCTCATAATTTAACGATTGCAAAAGCTGAAAAATGTATCAACCTACTGGTTAGTCTTGTGAAATATGAGTTAGTTGTTAATCTTATAATAATCATTCGAAAATTATAATATGATAACAGATCTTTTAAAGCTTCTTTAAATAGTTTCTGTAGTCCTTTATTATTTTGTGGTAAAAAAACTAACAAAACGCTTTACTGCTTAATTAAGTATTCTTAACACTTCGTCCACAAATCAAAGCCCGCGAGTCAACCAAAATGGAGTAATATGCACAAGGAAAAAAACATACAAAACACACTAAATAGCTATCGTAGACCCATTGCCACCCGCGGGTAGCCTTATGAGCGGTTTTAACTCTTATGTAAGGTTCTTCTAAATATAATAATTTAGATTAGTTCACAGTCTGGTAAAATGTCATGTTATGCATTTCCCGATTGTAATATTAATAATGCATGATCGTGGTAAAAATATTATATTTTTAACTATATTAAGGTGCAGTAAAGGTACAAAAATGGTATAAAAGTTTTTCAAAACCATTTGAAATACAAAGTACATTTCTAAATATTGGCACTCATTTTGAACTTTTTTTTAAAAATATTGTTGTTCTTATTGTGGACACTCGTAGGTACTTGCCCCTGTGTAATTTAAGCATTATAATATAATAATACAATAATTCCTTATAATTTATATAGTGCTTTTCTGGCTCTCAAAGCGCTGGTAGCACAGAAGGGGGGAATCTCCTCAACCACCACCAGTGTGGAGCATCCACCTGGATGATGCGATGGCAGTCATAGTGCGCCAGAACGCCCACCACATACCAGCTTATTGGTGGAGAGGAGACATCAGAGTGGAGTGATGAAGCCAATCAGTAGATGTGGGGATTGTTAGGAGGCCATGATGGACAGAGGCCAATGGGTGAATTTTGGCCAGGATGCTGGGGCTACACCCCTACTCTTTTTCGAAGGACATCCTGGAATTTTTAATGACCACAGAGAGCCAGGACCTCAGTTTAACCTCATGCGAAAGACGGTGCTTTTTGTGCCAGTATAGGTGTCACCCCGTCACTAACACTGGGTGTTAGACCCACCCAGACCAGCAGGGGAGCACCCCTTCTAAGCCTCACTAACACCTCTTCCACAGTCAACCTAGTTTTCCCAGTTAGTTGGTCTCGTACCCTCTCGGTACTGCGCAAGGCTCACCTACTTAGCTCAGTGTGCAACTCCCTCCTTCGCTGCAGGGTGATCCTAAACCTATAACACTAATAACACATATATACATTTTGATAAGGTACTTTTCGGAGGAAAAGCATTTAGAGTTTATTCGATCTCGTGGTACATTCTATTGCCACCATTTGTGTTCCTACTAGTCATTGCATTGTCTGCTGTTTCTAGTGGTCCTGAATTATCAATATAAATACCGTTGGGCTATGTGTGCATGCATTAAATAGGGACAGTTCACCCAAAAATGAAAAGTGTCATCATTTAGTTATCCCAAGTTGTTCCAGACTTGTATAAATTTCTTACTTTTGTTGACATAAGAATAAGATATCTTTAAGCTGATATATTTTCTGAGCTGGGAGAAACCAGATACTTATTTTCTTATTTGTTTGGGAACTGGTTCCAACCGTTCTTAATGGTTTTCCATGAGGTGGAGTGATTGGCCATGAGTCCCTTTATGGGCTTCCATCTAACAGATTTGTAATTGAATTTTTATTGAACAAAACTGTTAAATATACATAATAATATATAAAGCCAATAGATCTAATGTAGCATTACCTGCATTTACAACAAATACCTCAAAGGGCACCACGCCCGAAGATTGTTTTTAGTACCCATGCTGTGCAAGTCCTAATATCTAATATTGACCAAGCTTCATTTAATTCAAATGTCCACTTAATCGTTAATATTTGGCCACTTCTTTATGATAGAAATGCTACAGCCACTGTAAATTCTTAAACAAGAACATGTGGACATCAAACCGTACGTAAGATACTCTGAGTGATTGTTTGAGCTTTTAGTTGTTGAAATCCGATGTATCTCCGAGTTGGCGTGATTATAAATGATTTACGTCTTACAATTCTGACGAAGATTCGGCCGCTTTGCGTTCCAGAACATGAACGTTTATAATAAACCTAACTCACAGACAACATCAGAGATGAGAGTTTGAGATGCTCCACATATGTAAATGATAACAGTTCCTGTGGAACTACTGTGAACGGAGCCGCTGTGTGACGCATGTACTTAACCTACACGCATGTAAATAATTAAAGCTAATATACTGTATTAGAACTATTAGAATAATCAAATATAATTATTTAATTAAATTGTAGCGTTTGTGAATTCACAATTAAGCTTAATTATGATTTTAAATGGGTTTAATATATGCAGCCTTGGGAAACAGTCTAATAATTAGTTTTATGGCTTCACGTTCGTGTAGATGCTCCACTTCTGGTATTTTAAATGGTTAGTCGACCCTGAGCAAAATGAAGTCGAAGAATTTTTAAAAGCGACATAGTTAATAAAATCGACAATCGTGCACAACATCCCTATTCCATTTAGGTTCATAGGCCTGACATTCTGTTCCAGAGTCTTTCATAAATTAATGTATTTTGCGTTGAGTTTAAAGTATACTTTTGTCTTCGTGGTCCTCATAGTTGCCATTTGGGATTAATGTTTCCATCCTGGTGATTATATGTATATATGGTCTGTGTTTCATCAACTTAAGCATCCTTATCATACCACTCTCTGTTTTGGTGACTCTTTGGCTTTGTCTCAAAACCTAGTAAGCTTGCCTGGTCTAGGGACCGCATTTTTGGGTATCATAGGCTGTTAAACATGCATATAATGCCCCAAAATTCTGTCAAGGTGAACATTTCACTAGCTCTAGATCCTGCTTCCCATTTGTTCTATTGTCTGTCTCTTTTATCTTCTTCTCGTGATGATGTAATTGTTGGCACTTTCAAGTCAAGCTTGTATTGTAATACAGTGAGTTCATGCCCCCTCTGTAGGTTGAGTCGCTGGAATGCATCTTCGATGGGCCATCCACTGTAGTGAACGAGGAGAGTCCTCCGACTCCTACTACTCCTCTCTCCAACCCGTACCCTCAAAGTCCTGTGACCGTCCAGGTAACAGTCACTCGTCTGACTTGGCAAGCATCGTTATGTGCTTCTGATGTAGTACCTGCAGTTTGCCAATTCTGTGTTTGTCATATGGCTGTCAGTCATGTGCGGTCTATTGTCGATCATCTCCATGTGATCAGTGTGACTGGTCGATGCAGCTTTTCATCGTTTCATGATGATTTGAATGCATTTGATCAGACTTAATGCTGTCACTAGAGGGTACAGTACAGTACAACTCTTGCATTGTACCTCTCATTGTCCTTCCTATTTGTATTTATGCAAAATTTCATTTTGATAAGTGCATGAGCCTGCTAGAATCTACACACGTGGGTTCTAGTTAAATGATAGACTTGTGTTTTTAAATGCAACAGTTGTTTGGCTTCATATGTTGCAGCGATAGCTTTGCTGTTGCATTTGTTATCTGTTGGTGCATGCCGTCATACATGGAAGCACCATTGCTTCCACAGCGTATGGCCAATGTTTTTTCGAGCTTCAGGATCTTGTGCCATTATATAAGATGAATAGCAAATTCCTCGTTGACTCCTTTTCTGAATGACTTTTCTGGTCTTGGGATTTATGAGGTGGATGTGCTTATTCAGGCCTGAAAACAGTTTGCATTTTTTTGCCACAAGCATCTTAAGTATGAGGCGGTGTTGGTATGAGTTTGAGGTGAGGCTGTGTCCTTCAGTCACTTTTCTCATACAAATCATGAGCCTTGAGCTGCCTCCCATTTCCCGTCAGTGACGTCAGACCTGATATATCTCCCCATGTGGCAAAGTTGAATGGCTTGATCGCACATTCAAGAAAGCATCAGGAGACCACGACGAATGCGAAGAGGTCAAGGTGCCAGAGCACTGTCCCCTACAACCCAGGAATTTCCACTGGCACAGGGAACGATGTTACCCTGCCTCATCTCCAAGACAACGTGAGGAAAACATTGTCTTCTCTTTTATCACAATGTAGCAAATGGACACTGCAGCCGTTTGTCAGAGAGGCACAGCATTGGAGTAACGTCTGCATCGCAAGCCTCTGGACTAATTTCTTTCAGGCAATCAGAGTGGAGCGCAGTCAGTGCTAGCCAAGTCAAGCACCCAGTCTCACTCTCTCAGCTTCCTGCTGACTCATTTTGAGCTGGAAGAGACGAACGCAGGCACCTGCAGCCGTCTGCACTGAGCTCGCATCCCACCACTGCACAGCCGCGATCGCATCAGCGTGCCAGGAACTGCATCAGCCACAGCAGTGAGAGAGAGAGAGAGAAGGTGAAACGAGTAGCATTACAGGGGGCTGCACAGATTGCGAAGCGCTTTATTTCTGCTGCAGTTTGTGTATGCCAGGCAGCCTGTTTTTTTCCCCTCTTGTCCTGCGTTCTGCTCTTTGTAGCTACCTGCACCGTATGTTTTCATCACCGGCACGCACTATGTGCAGAAACTGGCTTTGAGATGCCTGGCTAAGAAGAGGTGGAGGGGGGCAGGTCAGAGTCAGGAAACGAGTTATATTTCACTGAAGCGTGAACCCCACACACGCACACTCCAGCCTCAGACCACAATGCTCAACTCGGTGTGGTATGCTAAAAAGATGGGTCGCCGGATCATGGGTACCCTAAGGAGAACCAAGAGGCGACGTCTGCACTTGTTGGTAGGTCTGGAACTCCGCAACAAGAAAATGTTGCGTGTCAATCACTGCAGTGAATAACTTGCTCTCGGTAAAGCAAATGATACATGCTTAAACTTAGTTTTCGATGTTGACAGAAGTTGCTTGATTTGCTTTGTATAAAACAATGTATTGTGCATCATTTGCAACTGCATTAATCTGATTCATAACAAGTAAAATGTCCTTCCACTCAAAAGACTGAATGGACTATTTAATCATGGCCAAGATTGAGAAGCTAGGTGCATTAACAAAACAGAGGTGTGTTATTTTTTTGTTAGTACGTCATGGAGTCTGAAAGGCACTGGTTGACAGACCGTCTCGTAAGGCCAGAGTAAAGTCATTTGTTTTGTTGCGTGAAATATGAGCATTGTTCTGCATTACACTGTGGCAGTCACCTGCGTGAGTGTGTGATGTCTGGCACGTCATTGTGTTTCAATGAGAAAATGTGAAAGCACATATCTCTTCCCTCTGCTGCCTGGCAACCTGCGTGCCTCTGTCATGCAGCAGTGCTTGCAGTGTCTTACACACGCGAACACACACACATGCGCTGCACAAAATGTGTATGTTCCAGTCATGAATGGCAGCGATGCTTTGCCACTGATCCAATCATGGCTGTTGAACACATTGGAATGCTTAAGCTCATTTAACTGGTCAGATTTACTGTTATGGTCCCTAGTCGCCAAATGATGCATGTAATTTGTCATCAAAGGCATGTTACATGTTTAAATACCCACATGATAGCTTGGGCTGTATCTATTGCTGGGTTGTTAGAAGGTACTGTTTGCTTTTTTGTGTATATATTCCAGTCCTTATCAAGACACAATTACTTTGCAATTGGCCTCTTTACATTTTAGTAATTTAAATTATGTAACTGCTACATTATCTGGAAAAAAATCCTGCAGATTACAAGTCATCGTTCAGGTTGAAGACGTGAGTAAATGTAACCTTAATGGGATCCCAAAGTGTATAGATTAAACATTTTTCATTTAGAAAAAGGGTAATAAACAATCCCAGTGTTTGGCTGTCCACAGATATTCTGTTAACATTAGGCCTCTGGGGAATGTGCACACAGAATTCCTTACAAAACTCAACAATTTAATTTGATTAAGCCAATCAGACATTTTTGGTCCTGTAAACATGAGACGTGCATAATAGTATCCACATTCTAAAAAGCTGTGAGGTGCAATGGTCAAAGATTTCCATCTAGAGCCATATTTATATAGAAAAGCTATTTTCTATATAATTAACGGAGCTTTGTAAACAGCTCAGAGTAATCACGTCATCTCCGTAAGAATGATATGATTGGCAGAACAAATTTACCTGTAGTTTTGAAAAGGTCCTGTTCACACATGATCTCTTAACGGCAATTTACCAGTGAAGACTGTATGTGTGAAAGGGGCTAAACTCTTCCTCTGCATATGCGGTGAGTTTGGGTTGCTTAACTTTCATCTGGGAAAACTGTGCGGTAATCCTCTGCAGGTATTTGTTATAATATAGGCATATTACATTGTCTTTAACAGTTGTTCAATAAAACCATGTACTTGGTTTTGATACTTTATTTGAGGCCAATTATTATTGCCTCATCGTTATTTTATATATAAATAGTCAGATTAAAGCCTATTTTTCACTTAGTTCTTTTTGTATTACTAAAAAATATCAGATTACTTGATTAGCAAAATAATTGTTAGTTAAGCCCTAGTTTGTTAAAAATTTCAAAATATACCTGCATTGTTCTACTTTTTGTAATTAAAAGACAAATATTTTGTCATTCAAATATTTCTTAAAGTATTAAAACATTGTCTCGTTCTATTGAACCAAGTATATGCATTTTGTCTCATCTCGTGAGCTAAGTTTGTCGTCACACCCCTAGTGTTGATAAGCAGTGATATAGCTCATAATTTTCCAAGTGTATGATATAGCCTAGCTTTCATTCTTCAGGTCAATCATATACTCGTGAAAAAAAAATCAGTTTGAATAAGGAAAGCGATAACTTTGCCATAGTATCCTTTCAAATGTTAAAGTTGCCACAGTCATATTTTTATAAGTGAGATCTGATTGTAGTCCTTGAAAACCAAAAAAGGAGTGCTTGAAAAGTCCTTGAAAGTCCTGGAATTTCATTTTGCAGTATCTGTACGAACCCTGTTTAAGTTACCAGTTCTTGGAGCATTTTATTTTGTTGTTGTTAATTGAACTGAACTGTAGTTTTCTGTAGTAAACTGTCTTTGTATATTTCCTATTTTATATTAATTTCCTAGTATTTAATTTACTATTATTTCTTTTGAACAAAACAGTTTCAGAAATTTCATGTTTTAAATTGTAGGTAATCTTGTACCCTGTCAAGGACTAATCTAACCAGCAAAACTTGATATCAAAAGCATCCTAAATGTTATATGTGTTTGCACCATATTGTAGTGAGTAAACTTTCTTGGTATTGCTTTTTCAAATATCCCACCATAATCTGTAGTCCGAGCCTGTCAAGGGCTAATGGCAGTGGCAGATATGTTACTAGTTGGTTTCAAGGAAAATAATTTTCAAATAATTTTTTTTTTTTGGCAAATTACCCTGTGTATGTGTCCACCGCCGCAATCCCCCCCACCCCATGAAAAATTTTCAGGCGTAGGATATTTTTATTTTTTCCTTTACCCCCTGAGGGCGGTAGCTTATCGATTATTTTCTAATGCGGTAAGTCGGCTATAAGATGTCATTTTGTCTACCTTATTAAGCGAGCACTACACCTAAGATAATAAGCTGAATCTCTAGAGTAAACCAACAAATTGTTTTCTTTTAGAAAAATTTACATTTTCTTGTGCTTAATTGCATACCTTAATAACCGTGAAAACTAAACATTTAGTCTTTAATTGCCCAATTGTACATTCAAACGCAAATACAAATAATCATCCAAAAAAAAATAAACAACCAATATAATTTAAAACGAACAAAATACAAAAATCTATTTCACGTTACTTTAAAAAAGGTAAACAGTACAAATTAAAACTAAGGCATAAGTCAAAATAATAATAATACCTATACATTGCATTTATGTCATGCAACTTAACTTTCGAGTTTCAGCCTAACTAAGGCTCAAGCATGACATAAGCCTTTACTGTATTCTTGGAAGGCTTTGTTGCTTTTGTGAGAGGCAAAGCTCAGTGGACAGGAAGGTTACTTGGAACAAGAACAAGAGACCATGCAACATTTTTAATCATTTTTCTGCAACATGAAATTATTATTTGGAGAATAAACCCTCTTAAATGTCTCTCTACGTACTTTGTGTGTGTGTGTGTGTGAAACTTGTTTTTGATATCCTTCATATTCTGTGTGCTGGTCAGTTCACAGCAGTGATAGAAATAAATCTTTTCCAATAAGTTTTGATTTTTACATTTTATGGGCATTTGTACCTTTATAAAGCCTTTTTGTTTCTAAAAGTGCCCATTATCTTTTAGTCAAATTCTCACCTTTAATCAGCAATTAGATACTAAAAGCTTTGGCTGTACCAAACAATGATCCCTCAGTACAAATTCATGCCTTTGTCAATGCAGAGGCAACACAGAGCTGTCATGGGTATTTTTCCCACACCGAGGGTACATGACTTGCATTAACCTGCTGTTAACAAACATGCATACCACTAATAGTTTTATTCATTTTAACATAAAACATTGATACTGATATTGAAAATTATTTTAGAATGAAGGTGATACTTTAACATGTGAAATTACATGTTGCAGTGCTGTTTAAGAATGTGATGTCCGTGCGTTGAACTGAATCATTTAAACGGCTTGAGTCGTTCCAAGGACGAAATGCCGTGTCATGTTGCTCAGTTGAGCAAAAACAGTGAATATTTTGTCTAAAATGTAAGTCACTTAATTTTACCTTCTTGTTTATTGAACTGTTGAATAAAATCACATTTGTAATCATGCTGATTTTAGAGGTGAAAACTGGAGAAAGCTCTTCGTGTGACTATTGACTAGCTTTTTTTTCTGTGGTATTTTTATGCACAATGGTGTTTAGTCTTTCACAAAACATAGATAACGTAGGGACATTATAACTAGCCTCCATATTGATTTATGGTTTTAAATATGTCCAGCGCTTTTTTTTTTTTTACAGTCTATATGGTCCAGCGTTTATCGGGTTGTGAGTCAGTAATAATGGTCCGTGGGGAAACACGGTGTTCCGTGTGTAGTTACAGTAAATGGACTAAACGAAGCCTCGAGGCATTTATTTTGATTTATTTGATTATAAATTATATTATATTTGATAAATTATACAGTATATATGATTTTTTTTGTATTCGAGGAATCGTTTCAGCCCTAAACCCCTGTATTAGTTATGTAAACTATTCAGGGAAATATTGTATAGGTGTAGCATTCCATTAACTGTAACTTTATTTACTTATAAATAATACGTTTTAAAAGTTTTTTTTTTTGGGTCATATGAGCCATTGCCCTTGTTGCACGCGCTTCAAGTGACACTATTCAGACGTCCGCGACTGTGGTCCTTTCCTTTTGTGCTCCCTCTCTTCTCCTTTCATCGCTTCAGTTTTTTTTTTCAGCATCCTCTCAATTAGAAGTAAAAGAGCCAAAAATGTTAGTTTAAAAGATTTTATATATTAGAACTCAATAATTCCTTTTGTGAATCAACTACCTGGTCACATAGCATGTTTTTGACATGTCAACTAAAAAAAGAAACGCGCCTCTAACATGTATTTATTAAAAATCAGAAAACCAATGAAATCAGGTTCGCTGTTTGTTCTTGGCGTGGCCATGCACAGAAATAACTGTAGAAGATCTAGAAGTACTTAGTTAAAAAGATCTGTGAATGCCATTTTTTAAAATGCCAGA
Source organism: Sinocyclocheilus anophthalmus (assembly GCA_018155175.1). Classification (NCBI taxonomy): domain Eukaryota; kingdom Metazoa; phylum Chordata; class Actinopteri; order Cypriniformes; family Cyprinidae; genus Sinocyclocheilus; species Sinocyclocheilus anophthalmus. The sequence goes on from JADLZN010001947.1 coordinate 174,606, forward strand.
AAAGTCTGCAGATTCCTGTCCTGGTGGTCTATCTGCATTCCAGTTACTACCTGAAAAATCGTTGTCCCTCAAAATGCTCTCCTCAAAGGATCTGATGATGGAGAAGCATACCGATAGGCTGCTAAGTTTCTGAATAATATATATATATATATATATATATATATCTATATACATATATACTACACCAGTGGGGCAAAAAGTATTTGAGGTCCAGCCACCAATTGTGCAAGTTCTCCCACTTAAAAAGATGAGAGGGCCTGTAATTTTCATCATAGGTATACCTCAACTATGAGTGACAAAATGAGGGAAAAAAATCCAGAAATTCACATTGTATGATTTTTAAAGAATTTATTGGTCAATTCCTCGGTAAAATAAGTATTTGGTCACCTACAAACAACAAGATTTCTGGCTCTCACAGACCTGAAACAACTTCTTTAAGAGGCTCCTCTGTCCTCCACTCGTTACCTGTCTTAATGGCATCTGTTTGC
>JADLZN010001948.1:0-39513 GCA_018155175.1 Sinocyclocheilus anophthalmus
TTCAATATATATGAATGAGTGAGTCTTGAATGGCCAATTCGACGGAGGAGAGAAGTTGTAATACAGGAACCTTACCTTATATTAAGTATATAAAATTACAATAGGCTAGATTTCTAAACGTAAACTATTCTTATACGTTTCATATCATGCAAAGATTACAGGTTGTACATGGTCATGACAGGTGGGGAGATTACAAAATAGCTCAAGTCACTTTCAAGTGCCTTTCCGTATCCACGCTTTTCAAAAACAATGAGACATACGTAAAAGTATGTTCTGTGTTAATCAACATTATGCCACAAATATTGCCAATAAAGCAGAATTTGTCACTAATACAACAACATTTCACATTCACTGCCCAGTCCAGCATTAGTCTAAAAATGAAGCACAAAAGCATGAAATTCCAAAAAGACAAGCATTTGTAACTCACCCTGCAAAACACTGAAGATGATTTCCACTTTCTTATAGAGGGATACAGTCTTAAAATCCTCGGTGTTCTCCATCCCCCTTCTAAAGTAACAGATCATGCATTTGTCAGAAGTAAATAGTTAGTGCTAGTTATCAAGGCATTTCCACACAAGAGTCTCAAAGTGACAACTCACAGTTTGAAGCAGATCTTCAAGAGTCGAAGCCCATCTCTCATCGGAATGAACTCCCAGAGGTCCTTCTCTGGAAACATGCTGTTTATCTGTCAAAAGGACAAGAGTCACCATATAAAACATCATAGAAGAACATTAAGTGTTTTAAACTACAAAACTGATGTTACAACCAGTGTTGGGGGTAACGCATTACAAGTAACGCGAGTTACGTAATCAGATTACTTTTTCAAGTAACTAGTAAAATAACGCATTACTTTTTAATTTACAATAAAATACCTGAGTTACTTTTTTCAAATAAGTAACTCCAGTTTTAACTTTGTTTCCATTTTATTGATTGACAGCTCTCCTGTCCCCCTGTTGAGAGAAATTGGGAGTAAGTTCAGATGTTCTGTTTTAACATGATGTTTCTGTAGTTCTAGACTAAATGTGAACACCCATTAACTCATCTCACTTGCACAAACTCACTTGCATTCTATGCTTCATGCAATCCAGAATGGCTGAGACGTATTCGTTTCACTTTTGGTGTGAAAGGGCCTTTACGTTTGCCAAAAATAGTTATTTTTACATAAAGGCGTCTATGCTGCGATTTCAAGTTTGGGGTTCGTTTTCTCTTTGGAGTGTTACAAGCTGTTTTTGAATAGATAAGATCCCTGAAGTTGCGAAGACTAAAGTCTTAAATCCAAAGAGATATTATTTATAAAAGTTAAGAGTCAATCACGCTTACTTAAAACGGCTCGTTCTAACACGTCCCCAGATATCTACCTCACTATGTGGAAATAGTTGCATAATGCCACCCAAATGTTCACACAAAGAAAGAAGACGTGGTTTCAGTAACCGCAGTTAAAGTGAGGGAGAGGGGGCAAGAGAGGGGGAAAGTGTTGAAGCAGCATGTCAGGAGACGCTGTGTGTTTCTAGGCGAAAGAAAAAAATCACTTTATTTGGCCTTCCGAAAGTAGATGCATTTAGGAATCTTTAAGATTACTTACAACAGAACAGCAATGCATTTTATGGACGACCGTTTCGTGAACCTAGGAGAGGAGGTCTTTCTGACTTTGCTATGACAATCTGGCAATTCTGAATCAGCTACTGTTTTGTTATAGTTTAGTGTAGTAGCTGCTATGACTGTCCAATGCGAGTTTTGCGCTCGTATGGCACGATATGAGAGAGAGAGAAGAGAAGAAGAGAGAGAGAGAGCCATCAAGTGAGTCACTGTCCTTAACGTGTCTGTGGACTGCAAACACATACCAGCTTCATCACTGTGTCTGTCACGCGACTCTGTTCCTCTTTCGGGCTTGAACTGATGGTAAAACTAATTACATTATTTACTGTCTTTACATTTATTTTGAAAGATGAAGCTGGTGATTATGGTAAGGGGCGTTACATTTGGTGTTCGGCCAATCACAATGCACTAGATCGCTGGCCAATCAGAGCATACTGCGCTTGTCAAAGGAGGGACTTTGTAGAAAATGAAGCGTTTGAGAGAGGCGGGACATAAAGGGACCTACAATAATGTACAGTATTGAAAAATAATGTGTTTTTTGAACATAAAGCATGTCAACATATTCTGTTACACCAAATACACAAAATAATGATCTTTAAAAAAGCATCATATGACCCCTTTAAAAACAAATTATCACGGGGCCCAGCCAAATGAGAAAAAGTAACGCATTACTTTCCATAAAAAGTAACTAAGTAATGCAATTAGTTACTTTTTTAGGGAGTAACGCTTTATTGTAATGCATTACTTTTAAAAGTACTTTCCCCAACCCCTGGGTACACCTTACATGGCAAGACCTACATACCGAGACTACGCCGCGCATAATATTAGTCAGTTCTTTGAATAAACAGCAAAATTGGATGACACTCTTACCCATGCCAAAAGCGGTCCCGCCTTGTTCATATTAAACTTCATGGTGGACTCTATTAAAAACATATTTTAAAATGTTACTACAGCAGCACATAAGGTGGAAGAAGAAACAAACCAAGGCTTAATATTTAATGAAAAAGTCCTGTTGTAATTAAACTAGCATTAAGCACCCTAAGAAGCGTGCTTAATGTTTACACCTAGTTTTAGACTTCTGAATAAAAAAGATGCTACAACAGGCCAAAGTGAACAATTCTAAGCATACATTTGTGTATTTTTTTTTATGATAATGAAGAAAATCCACACCTAACGTTATGCATTAAATAAAATCACAAACACATATCTATTTTAAAATATAGTGCACATCTATAGCCTTAATATAAACATGCCAAAGTGTTATGCAGGGCAGATAAACGCAATATAATCATACCTGCAGTATAATTATAATCAACAAGGAAGCAAGTGTGTTTTGAATAGTTTGTTTACTCTGCAACGTTTTGCCCGCTAACTTTTTACAAAGTTTAATCTTAAAAAACAACACCCTCATAAAACGCCATATGAAGCTGAATATAATTTTTTTATATATTGATGAATTAAATGTTTTTTTACCTTGATTTTAGGGCGAGATGAAGCAAGGATACACATCGAATCACTCGCTGAAACGATTTTAAATTCAAACGCACAGCGTTTACTGTATTTGAACAGCGATTGGCCGTCATGCTTCGTTCTCATTGGCTGTCTCAAATCAAAGTAGCCAATGGAAACGCTGCTTCTTCCGCAACGCCCCTGTAGTCTTTCAAATCTCTCCACTTTTGTTTTTGGAAACACCAGTTGTCACGTATATTCCACTTTTAGTTTTAGAGAATTTAGAAAATATAGAGTTCACAGCCATATTTAATGATGAAACGGACAAAGAAAGCGAAGTACGAAAAAGGTAATCGCACCAGAAACGAACGAACTACATTTCCCAGAATGCTATACTTTGACCATGGTTTCCATGGTAACTTTGTTGCTGGCGCGACCCGAAAGCTGCTATGGGTAATACTTAAAATTCACGACATTGGTTATGAGTTGATAAAATTATTGTTTTACATTTTAATTGCCACTGTATGTAAATCCGTACTTTTTTGCTTCAAGGCCTTAAACTTCGTTTTAAGATTAATCACATTTTCTTATTGCAATTTGTAGTTTTTAATCTTGTTTTCTGCAGCCGGAACATGTTTGGATCTCCAGTGGACTTTTCATTTAGGGAGCTCAACACAGTTTCAGGTGTGTTTATACTTTTAAAATATCGGTTTAAGTAGTATATTAAACTCAGATCAGATAATTAATTTTCTGCTTTTCAACAGTAATGACAATCGGAATGCATTTATTGTTCCTAAATGAGGCACGTTTTCTAGTGAAACAATAGAATTGTCAGACGCGCAAACGAGTCGTTCTTCTGAGTCGGATCTTTCCAATGAATCGATTCAGTTTACAGAATCGAGCGGTTTTGAATGTCGTGTTTTTTGTGAACCTATCTATGAAGCATGATTGCTACAAACAAAGAAAAACTAGCTACTTAATATGTATACAATTAATTGATTGTATCAACAGTTTACCATCAACACGCATAGTAATAAATATAATTTAGTATATTCTATTTATATATAATTTATCTGACTTATTTTAAATAAATATAATTAACAAAAAAACTGTTTTTTCAGACAAGAAATGCCTTACATAACATCTGCACATGACATAAATATAATTATAGTCCCATCCAAGATTTCAGCCCCCCCCCCCCCTCGGCCATTTTATTTAGAAGTGCGCAAGCGAGAATTATCTTCACTAAGTTAGGAGTGAGATGCCATAAGTCTACTATAAGTCTTAAAAATGTACATTTTATTAATAAATCTGATGCTTGCCAAATCCCACATTCACAGATCCAAATATTCAAATTCTAGACGTCTCTTTTTTGTTTTTATGAAAGAAATAGTCAATTAAATTGTCTAAGAACAAAAAAGCTTTGCGATTCTTTAGTAAAATGCAATTATCAAAACTTGTCACCATTTGCTTTTAATCCCCGTTTTATTTTGTTTCTCATTGTAACTTGTTGCTGTCTATATATTGTATTCTGTATATTGTTCTGAGCATTACTTGAAAAAAAAAATTATTAGAGGTAACTAATTTATCATATACACTCTTAAAAATGCTGGGTTAAAAAGGGACAAAACAGCGCAGGTTGGGTTGTTTGACCATTCGGTTTGTTAGGTTTGTTTTGACCAGACGCACGTTGGGTTGTTTTGAACCAGACGGATTTTGGTTTGTTTTGAGCTCCAGCGAGTGCGCTTTGCTTTTGACCAGCGGTTGGTTTGTTTAGGATACAGCGGTTGCTGTAGTTTGTTTTGACCATGACGGTTGTGGGTTTGACCAGCCTTATTGGTTTTGTTTGAATCAGCCTATTGGTTTGCTTTGAGATCAGCGGTGGTTGTCTTGACGTTGTTTTGAACCCAGCCGGTTGGTGTTTTGTACCCAGCTATGGTTTGTTTTTGAATCAGTATGGCTTTCGTTTTGACATCAGCGGTATGGGTTGTTTTGCCATCCCAGCCCTGTTGGTTTGTTTATGACCCAGCATATTGCGTGTTTGACCCAGCGGTGGGTGTTTTGACCCCCCAGCGGTACTGAAGTTTTTTCAGCCCCAGAGCGCTGGTGTTGTTTTGATCCCAGATGGATTGGTTTAACAGTCCCTTTGTTTTGACCAGCGGATTGCCCGCGATTGTTTTGACCCAGCTATTGGTTGTTTTGACTCAGCTATTGACGTTGGTTTCTAGACCCAGTATTAGCGGTTGTTTTTGACCAGCCCCGTTGGTTTAGTTTTGACCCAGCTGTGCGTGTTTTGACCCAGCGCCGTGCGGTTGTTTTGACCCAGACGTTGGGCTGTTTTGATCCCAGCTATTGGCGTTGTTTTCGACCCAGCCTATGGGTTGTTTTGATCCCAGCGGTTAGGGTTGTTCACCCAGCTGATTGTTTGTTTTGCAACCCAGCTATTGGGTTGTTTATGACCTCAAGCGGTATGGGTGTTTGACCCAAGCGGGTGCGAGGTTGGGTTGTTTTGACCCATGATATTGCGGTTGGTTTGAATCGCTATTGGTTTGTTTTGATCCCAGCTGTTGTGTGTGTTGACCAGCTGTTGGTTTAGTTTTGACCCAGCTGTTGCCGTTTGTTTTGACCCAGACGGTTGGTGTTTTGACCAGAATAGGATGACGCTGTTTTGACCCAGCCGGTTAGCGGTTGTTTGACCCAGCCCTGTTGGGCTTATATTTGATTGATCTAGAAAAACTATTTGCGCGTTGTTTTGACCCCCCAGCGCGTTGGAGTTGTTTGCACCAGCTATTAGTTTGTTTTGACCCAGAGGGTGGTTGCTTTTGACCCAGCTATTGCGGTGGTTTTTTTGACCGCTATTGCGTGTTTTGACCCAGCGGATTGGGTTGTTTTGACACAGCACATGTTGCGTTTGTCCGTTGTTTTGAACCAGTATTGCCCAGTGGTTTGACCCAGCTATGGTTTGTTTGACCAAGCTAATTGGTTGGTTGACCCAGCTGATTGTTTTGTTTTGCACCCAGCGGTGGGTGTTTTGACCCCCAGATATGGCGTTTGTTTTGACCAGCGTTGGGTTGCTTTGACCAGAGGTATGGGGTGTTTTGACCACAGCCCCGGTTAGAGGTTGATTTTGAACCCAGACTACTTGGTTTGTTTTGACCCAGCGGGGGGCGGTTGGGTGTTTTGAACAGCTTATGCGTTTGTTTTGACCCCCAGCGGTTGCGGTTGTTTTTTGCTTTTTTTTGACCAGTTTGAGTTTGTTTGATCAAGCGGCTTGAGTGTTTGTTCTTGACCCAGCTATTGATTTGTTTGACCAGCGGTTGGGTGATGTTGGAACCCAGCCAACTATTGACGTTTGTTGTCAGACCCAGAAGAGTTGCGTGATGTTCGGTGACTCCCAGCCTATTGTTTGTTTTGAATACAAGCGCGGTTGGGTTGTTTAGGATCCCAGCTATTGGTTTGTTTTGACCCAGCGGTTGGGTTGTTTCGACCCAGCCTATTGGCTGTTGGACGCCAGCGGTTTGCCGGTTGTTTTTTGACACATATATGCGTTTGTTTTAGATCAAGCGGTTGGGTGTTTCTTAGACCAGCGATGATTTGTTTTGCACCAAGCACTTGGTTGTTTTGACCCAGCTATTGATTTTGCTTTTGGACGCAAGCATTAGGGTTGTTTTCGAACCCTAAGCGTTGGGTTGTTTTGACCCAGCTAATTGATTTGTTTTGATCAAGACGGTTGGCGTTGTTTTTGAGCCCGCCTATTGATTTGTTTGACCAAGCAGTTGGGTTGTTTTTGACAAGCGCGGGTTGGGTTGTTGACCCAGCCTATGATTGTTTGTCGACCTTTTAAACCCCAGCACGCCTGGGGTTATATTTACCCAGCATGCATTTAGGGAGTGTAGGAGTTCTCATCTCATAAAATGGTGTATAAACATATGATTATCGCCCTCCCCCGTATGTATTTATGTGTTTTTACAAATATTGCCAGTGCCATTAGCCCTATTCATCTAAAGCCAACATTCTACTTTTGCTTGTTATGCTAGGACTATGCCCTCTCTGATAGAGCCTAATCCAGGCCACTAGTCCGCTAAAGACGTGACTCAGAGCAGAGAGTCTCAGCTGCCAACGATCCGAATCTCATACAACAACTTGCTCTCTGCACTTGCACGGGACTGATCGGACAAGCTCTCCCGCTCTTTATACGATCCGAGCCCCCAGCACCGTTGTCGCTGGACTCAACATACTCCTTCAACGAGTTTCAACAAATCCACCCAGTACGCCCACTTTACCACCTCATGTATAGACAGTTGCAGCCACAACGATTTTGTAATTACTGAAATAAGAGCATGACCTGCTTTGGGCGGAAAATGAAAAAAGTAATTCTTCTCTATCGTTTCAGGTTCTCACTCACTTAAAGAGCCTACGTCATGTATTGCTATAATGAATGGAGAAACCGTATTGCAAGGTGTCCAGAATTAGTGGCATAAACTTGCTGTGTTGCGTTTCTCCACACCATCACTCTGACACGGCAATCAATAGTGACCGAGCGTGATACAGGTACGGTAAAGGTCAGTTAGATGCACAAGTCGGAGCAGAAGGGTCCAAAAAATGACAATCGGTCATCATTCTTCACCCTTATGTTCATTCCAAAAGTGTAGACTGACTTTCTTCTGGCTACACAAGAAAGAAAAAGAAAAAAAGAAAGAAAAATGGCACATGGCGTGACCGATGGCGAGTCAACGATAACAGAATTGTCATTTTTGGCTCGGTACACCATTAAAATGCTTTATGTCAAATACAAAGAGCTTGTCCTGCTGTATGTGAACTCTGTGATTTTCCGTACTGGTCGTGTTTCTGACACAACAGGTGCTGAAACTGCGGTTAGGATCTGGTTACAAACCTCTGCTGTCCCGTGCATAGCAACAGTAATCACATTTAGTTCTGATACGCACATGGCATATGCATGTGTAAAACCATTCTCAGCCCAGGCCCTACAATCTCACAAGAACATGTTCGGCTCTGGTTTTACTTCAAAATCAAAGAGAAAGAATTGAGACAATATATTTTGCCCAAAGAAGCTTATTTTAAGTACAACTAAAAAAAATTTTTGCGTTGCATGTTTCAGAGTCGAGCACCATTTTCCCCCTAAATTCTCATTACCAAAGTTCAAAAACAAAATATATTTTAAATAATAAAATATTATACATATGGTTTAGTTGTTGGATCGCTAGAATGAATAAAAACTTGAATTAAAAAAATGAAAATGCAGCTATTAAAAAAAAATAAAAAATCTTATGTGATTTTGGGGTAAAACATGATATGGAAATGTTTTCACAAGATTCACATATATATTATTTATAAATAATATTCAGTGTTTTTAGTCATTTATTTATTTTTTTAAATGTAAAACTTCAAATGTCAATGGACTATAAATGTTTGACTGCGGACAGTTTTACAAGTTCTGTTGACATTAACAGCTTTTATTAAATTATTTTTCTATTCTGTAATCTCAAAAGTCAGTTGTATAATAATTTTAGATAGATGGATAGATAGATAGAACGGGATCGTTTTACAATAGGCCCATAGTTACACTTCTAGTAGCACATTACTAAAACATGCTGTATTGTTAGGTCTTTATCTCCCCAGGTCATTTTAAAGGGGTTCAGATTGTATGGTGTCTAAAATAATTTTGTGGATTTGGGGTAATGAAATGTGTTTATGGTTAAGGTTCAACAAAAACACATTATTTTTCCACATACTGAACATTATTGTTTCTCCTCAATGCCCCACCTTTATGAAACGCTCGATTTTTACAAAGCTCACCGGTCTGAAAAGCAAGGTGTGCTCTGAATGGCCAGCTATCCAGTGCGTTGAGATTGGTCTTTCTCTTCCTTGAAAAAATTATCATTCCTCAGCGACCATCACAGATCAGCTCTAGGCATGACGAAGCGATATCGTCTCTTTGGAAGACAAACAAAGTAGTTTCGCTTTCACAAACAAAGCACACAGCGTCTTCAGGACATGGCTCGCCCCCCCCCCGGGCACCAACAATACTACAGCGAGAATAAAGTTATGCCTTCTTTCTTTGCCGGAACATTTTGGCGGCGTTATGCAAATATTCCCACATAGTAAGGTATATATGTGGGAGCGTGTTAGAATGAGCCGATTTAGGTAGGCGTGGTTGACTCTTAAATTTTAAAAGAATATCTCTTTGGATTTGAGACTTTATCTTTGCAAACTTTACAGATCTTCTTTATGCACAAAAGAGCTTGTAACACTTCAAAGAGAAACATATGACCCTTTAAATGTTAAGATATAATTTAATAATGTATTGTAAACGTTGAACATGTAAAATGAAGATTAATAAATTGGTTTTATGATGGATACTGTATTTGCATTGTTAGCAAATTAATATTTTCAATATTTCTGTCATGAATGTTGAATTGTTCTCAGCATTGTTTATGTATTGATTCACAGGTAAGGTCACCAAAAATTGAACAAATTCTTTCACTAAATTTGCTTTTTGCCTCTTCTTGTAGGGCGCATTGGATCGGCACCCTTCCTCATGTGAAGATGATTGATTTCAGCGCGGTCACTAAACAGGAACGGGAGTTGACTTCAGTTTGGCAGAGGAGCAGAAACCCACACAAATCCATGAGTCACAGCAAAGTGGACTGAACCTTCTCCACCCGACATCCTGATACTCTAATAAACATGAATGTGGAGTTACAGCTACGCTTTGATCTGCAACAGAGAGGCTGACTTTAAATCTAGCCTCCTTCAAAACTGTAAAATACTAGTAGAGCTGGAGTTGCTTCAGTCAGCGAGTGTTTCTTCATTAGTCGTTGATGAAGCCACATGAATAAGTGGTGAAACATCTTAAGCAATAGAAAAACGTCCATTTAACTAGAACATCTCTAAAGCCATGGCACAACGTTTCTTTGAGAATTGCAATTAGCAATTCAAGAATGGATGAACTTGCACTCACCACCAATTTATATCTGCTACACACAAGACAAACAAAAAAAAGATACTTTATAATTTTGAAATTCTTTAATGCATATTTTCATTCAACAAAAACAGTTTTAACAGAATATTGAAACAAAATTTTTGGTACTAGCCTAAGAAGAGTTATCTCTGTAAATCAGGTAGTATTCCACATTTAGGTAACAAACAAACAAACTTGAGCACTAATAGTAAACTGCAACAGAAAAAGTATTGCAGTGCATTTTATCCCTTTAAAAATCTCAAAGAAAGACAAAAGTGCCTTGCCATGATCTAGAGAGCGAATTGTGCCACACTGTCTGTGAGCTTGCATCAATATATAAAATCTAAATAAATAATTACACAAACATACTGTGAGGCATTTCAAACTCTGTCAGGATTCAGGAAAGAACGCTAGCTGTTTGAATTCACTAGTTTGTTCCTTGTTTTTCGGCACAACAGCAAAAAAAATAAAAAATTAGATAGACTAAGTTAAAGCAATGTAATAATATATTTTTATGATGTTAAAACTGAAACAGTTAAGGTAAAAGCGTCCCTGTTTGCTTAGCTAAAAACAAGCTACGGATCGTAGAGCCGTTTACACTTCCCACTACACAAGTATTAATCATTCATCTCAAATCATTTTACACTCTGTACATTAAAAGGTATTGACACAAAAACATAATTTACAATCTACGAATTCCCGCCGCAACAACTCAGACCCACTTCACCGTCCAAAACACCAGGATTTGACGGTATGATTATTCGTAAGACAGGCCATGCTGTTCTGGCTCAGTTTAACCAGTGTTCGTCTTTTTATTTTTACAATAAGACTGCATGCCCGTTTGAAGGTTATAGGAAAGGTGCACAGTAAGAAAAACACTTTCTCTTCCGTTAAAAGCAATAGCAGAGCCGCTTCAGAGAATTCAAAATCTCAAATGAAATTACTGATATGACTTGGCGCGGTGTCAAACCAAAGACTATAGAATGCCTTAAAGGGTACTTGGTCATAACGTACGTGATATTTTACACTCCGCCATAAAAAAAGCATATATATAATTACATTGTTTGACAGGAATGAAAACGAGGCTGTGCAGGTTCACCCCCATCGAAGTGTTTCATTGTGCTGTTCTTTATTGATCGTACGGTGTGTAACAGCCGCCCGCGTACGAAAATTATTTTCGAGTAATACCCAATTGTCACAGTACACAAACTCCATAAATAGTTTTAAAAGTTTTTGTGAAATTTTACCCCTGATCTTTATACATTTCCGGTGTTGTGTTTCTACTGAAAGACTATTATGTGTAACCGCTATGATCATTTCTTTTTTTAACTAACACTGCTTTTCTATTCGTTTTTTGTGTTAAAATCATATGCGCCCCCCCAGCCTCCTAACCTGATTAAGGTCTATTAGCAAATAGAGGAAAACAAAAACAGGAATTAATGATTTAAAGTTTGCAGGACCTTCTTGGGTAGTTAACAGTGATAGACTCAAATCTAAACCAGTTGAAAATCATTTGATAGAATTTCAAGCAGATCAGTCACGCAAAACAGAGTTCTACATCCAAATTATGTGTGTAACCCCAATTTTTAAACAAAGATGGTTAATGCAACATTATGTGTGTGTTACTCTGGTTAGACAGAAATATTATTTATCCATATTAATCTGCATCCCAATCTGGAACCTCAGTGCATACAATTATGAAATTGAATCAGAAATAATGAACTCTAAACCACAGTGATTCCAGAATTCTACAGGAGAACAAATTTCATTACTGAACCATAACCCCATTAATGTGTTATATGAGAATCCAGCAAAACTTGCGCCTAGTTACATATACCGACGGTTAATCTTATTTGTCCAAGCCCCTATAAGACCGTTATTTCGATGTTGCACGCGGATGCGCTACTTGGTTTAACACCATCCTCCATATCACGGACATTGATAAAGCCACACAGCGTAAATTGATACCGACCATCAACACAAGAACAAATCAAAACAAACTAATTACAAAAGATTTTCAAATATACATTCTGATGTATTTGTGAAAAAGGTTTGATTTCTAAAACTACTCTTGGTAATGACTCAAATGCATTCACTCGTCACTATGCAAAGATATGTAAGGCAGAGTTTTGACTCGCGGCGATATGCCCTCCGCGAGTGGCACGCGGTTTCCCGCCCCATTGCCGTATTTTACACAAGGAGCTCTGGTTGAGGTGAATTATATTTATCTGCAGGGCATTCAGAGAACAACCACACGGGCGTCTGCATCTCAAGAAGTTTGGAAGGAGAACAGAGGAGTGAAAAGGGCTAGAATTAGAGACAGAGGAACTGGGGGGGAAGGAGGTCCAACTTTTGAATCATGGTATAGCAAACTGCACCACCAGCTCTTCCTTGGCATCTACTTTGATTTGTGAGATGGCGCTGTAGGCATACGCAGCGATCTTAGACACCTGAGGAGGGAAAAAATGCAATAAATGAATAATATGCGCTGAATAATATGCTTCATTCCTAGTGATAGACCAATACATCGACTATTCATCACATCGCCAACAGCCTGACCAATGGAAAATGCACAATTTATGTCATACAGTTTTTTAAACTTATGTAAACTACTGTTCAAAAGTTTGGGGACAGTAGAAGTTTTTGAAAAGAAATTAATACTTTTGTTCAGCAAGGATGCATTAAAATGATCCAAAGTGACCATTAAGACATTTATAAAGTTACAAAAGTGATATATTTAATAAATGCTGTTCTTTTGAACTTCTGTTCATCATCATTTAGTTTAGAATATGGTAGTGAGAGAGAAAACGTTTCACGGTTTATCACAAAAATATTAAGCAGCACAACGTCTTAGAACATTGATATAGCACACTGAAATAGAAAAGTTACATTCAATTCTAATAATAGTTTTCATAATATTACTGTTTATACTGTAATAAATGCATGCCTTGTGAACATCATCTTCATTCAGAAATGTAAAAAATCCTAATAAACCTAATTTCAGAACAGTAGCATATTTATAGATTCATACATGCATCTTTAATATATACATATTATATAAAAACAGTTGTTTAAAGCATATATGCATGCATGTCAACAGCTACAATTAAACTACATTAGCTTATTTATATATTGGAATATATAGACGGTCATTTAATAACCGAGTCTGACCTGCTGTACATCTGCATAGGAGACCAGGTCAGCGGCGAGCACCTGGTGAGGTTGGCTGCTCAGTGACGGGAGAGGAACCGGCTTCTTCTGAGACAGCGTTCTGCTCAACACCTCCAGCTTCGTGCTTAAAAAAATTGACATATCACTCATCTAGTGATGCATGGTTATGACGTCACAGTAACATACAACCAGCCAAATGGCATTTCAGTAGTGCAACACACCTGTACTGTCTGGCTCTGTCCATGTATTCATGTTGCTCCATGCCTTGAGAATCAACAGCCGACACGTCAATTATGTTCCTAACCAACAGGAAAAGAAAAGTGAGTTAAATCTACCAACAGACCAAAACGTGTAATAAAGGACACGACGGTCACAGTGAAAGGTAACGTGTGTGTCGTACAGGGCTGTCCGCTGCAGGATGGTCGTGAGCAGGGCCTGTTCATCTGTGCGGTTGGACGGCAGGCTGTCTGCGTTTCGATCCGAGCCATTGGTGGGTATTTTGTTTAAGTTTGGGTCAGGAATCAATGGCTTTACCTCTTCATTCTGCACATAAGAGCCAAAAAGAGTTTGGTCAAAAGCATGATCATCACACCTCCTGAAAAACCATCGGTGCACTCTTTTGAGGAGGCAATGGTAGCCTAAAACAATGACTAAATAGCTATTTGTCTAACCAGTATGCCACACACCCTAGGTGAAAATAATGTTGTGTCAGAGTCTGCAAGTTATTACATTTTGAAGGAACATGTTGTCAAGCTGCTCCTGAACCGGTCATAAATGTACTACAAGTTGCTCTGGCTAACAGCATCTGCTAAATGACTTCTTACATCATATAACCAAACAAGAACCTGCCCAAAAGTGATTTATACAAAAAATACTTTTCCGTTACTTTTTTAACTATTAGTGATACATGTATAAGGATTTTAATTGTTTCAAAGTAATAAATGAAATAATTAAAAAGTCCATGAAATATTTTAGAGCACAAGCATTATAGAGCACATATAGACTTGTGACGGTTTTCGGTAATGCGATATATCACGGTAACGAATATGCACAATATTGTTATCGTGGGCACATCTAAATACCGTGAATAATTATATATTACAAGTTAATCAGAATTTTGTAGGCTATTTATTTTCAAACTATTTTTACATTTTAATCTGGACTACAACATGCCCTAGATATTGTTTGAAAGTGTTTTGATTCTTTATTGTTTGGTCACACTTTACATTAGGGCTTCATTAGTTAACAAACTGCAAATGAAAAATTCTTCTGAATATTCATTAATCTTAAGTATTCCAATATTTAATAAAAAATAGTTTTAACTGCAACTGTGTTATTTAATGAGCTAAAATGAACTAAGACTTGTATTTTTTAAACAAATTAATAACTTCTGTAGCAAATGTAACTATTGCTCATTGTGAATGTTAATGCAATAACTAATGTTAACTAATGAGGTCTTATTGTAAAGTGATACCTATTGTTCTTTATAGTTCTTTTGCACTTTAATTTGTGTAAAACTTTTAACTTTATACATTTTTCTGTATTGCTTTATTGCATTTTAAATGTTCAGTTATTTTTGTTATAAAAAAAAAAGTTATTAAACCTGTTATACTGTATTATGACAGCACTTTTTTAAAAACACAATTTCAACACCGTGATAATACCGTATACCGTGATAAAAGCATTAGCAATTATGAGTATAATTTGATACCCGGCAATCCTAATATAATATAATATGAATATACTATATATATATATATATAATATTAATAAAACTATAATCAGTAAGCATAAACAATGTTAAAATATTTAGACATTTACAAACCTAATTCCAAAAAAGTTGGGACACTGTAAAAATTGTGAGTAAAAAAGTGGAGGAATGGAATAATTTACAAATCTCATAAACTTATATTTATTCACAATAGAATATAGATAACATATCAAATGTTGAAAGTGAGACATTTTGAAATGTCATGCCAAATATGGGCTCATTTTGGATTTCATGATAGCTACACATTCCAAAAAAAGTTGGGACAGGTAGCAATAAAAGGCCGGAAAAGTTAAATCTACATATAAGGAACAGCTGGAGGACCAAATTGCAACTTATTAGGTCAATTGGCAAAATGATTGGGTATAAAAAGAGCCTCTCAGAGTGGCCGTGTCTCTCAGAATTCAAGATGGGCAGAGGATCACCAATTCCTCAATGCTGCGGCGAAAAATAGTGGAGTTTCTCAGAGAAAAATTGCAAATAGTTTGAAGTTTTCATCTACAGTGCATAATATCATCCAAGATTCAGAGAATCTGGAACAATCTCTTTGCGTAAGGGTCAAGGCCGGAAAAGGGGGGGAAAACCATACTGGATGCCCCGTGATCTTCGGGCCCTTAGACGGCAATGCATCACATACAGGAATGCTACTGTAATGGAAATCACAAAATGGGCTCAGGAATACTTCCAGAAAAACATTGTCAGTGAACACAATCCACCGTGCCATTCGCCGTTGCCGGTTAAAACTCTATAGGTCAAAAAAGAAGCCATATCAAAACATGATCCAGAAGCGCAGGCGTTTCTCTGGGCCAAGGCTCATTTAAAATGGACTGTGGCAAAGTGAAAAACTGTTCTGTGGTCAGACGAATCAAAATTTGAAGTTCCTTTTGGAAAACTGGGACGCCATTTCATCCGGACTAAAGAGGACAAGGACAAACCAAGTTGTTATCAGCGCTCAGTTCAGAAGCCTGCATCTCTGATGGTATGGGGTTGCATGAGTGCGTGTGGCATGGGCAGCTTACACATCTGGAAAGGCACCATCAATGCTGAAAGGTATATCCAAGTTCTAGAACAACATATGCTCCCATCCAGACGTCGTCTCTTTCAAGGAAGACCTTACATTTTCCAACATGACAATGCCAGACAACATACTGCATCAATTACAACATCATAGCTGCGTAGAAGAAGGATCCGGGTACAGAAATGGCCAGCCTGCAGTCCAGATCTTTCACCATAGAAAACATTTGGCGCATCATAAAGAGGAACATGCGACAAAGAAGACCTAAGACAGTTGAGCAACTAGAAGCCTGTATTAGACAAGAATGGGACAACATTCCTATTCCTAAACTTGAGCAACTTGTCTCCTCAGTCCCCAGACGTTTGCAGACTGTTATAAAAAGAAGAGGGGATGCCACACAGTGGTAAACATGGCCTTGTCCCAACTTTTTTGAGAGTTGATGCTGCTGAATTGGAAAATGATACATTTCTCAGTTTAAACATTTGATATGTCATCTATGGTGTATTCTGAATAAAATATTGAAATTTGAAACTTCCATGTCATTGCATTCTGTTTTTATTCACAATTTGTACGATGTCCCAACTTTTTTGGAATCGGGTTTGTAAATTTCTTTGCATTTTTTCCCCCCCATTATTGTTGTAAATGGACCGAAATAATAACTCCTTTATAAACCACAGCTTCTCAGTGTGGTCTCAGACTTTTGCACAGTTATACAGAAATAGAAAACACCAAGCCTGGATTTGAAAAGTTTTCTGTGAGTGGAAACCCTGTCAGACAACAAGCATAGTTCCTCTCAAATGTATGGACTCTCGTCCCAGTCTAACATTCATGGCACCCTAGACAGTAAAGCCAGAAATTCTGAATAAACAATAATTGATGAAAATGGGCATAGAGTAAGTTTTGGAGTTTTAGTTTGACAGCACACTCCATACTGGCGTGCCTTCTTGAAGCCAATTTCAAACACACACAACATTATTAAGTTGCGTGCCCCCTCCCCTCCGCGGCGTTGTCTGTAATTCCTGATGCAGGGATACATACGCCACATTCAGCTGTATTTTATAGCTGTTTGGCTGCATACTGATTAAATCTCCTCTACCTGCTCCGAAGCTTCGCTATCGCTGCTGAAACAGCACCCCATGACAGCCGTCCAGCAGGTTCAGTCTCTTCTCCGTGAGCGTTTTTCGTCTAGTAAAGTGCTTCGCTGCAAACACAGGAACCATCACATGACAGAACTCCCAGTCGCGTCACGTGACTTCCGTCTCCACACTGTGACGTCAGCTCCGCCCGTTCACAGAACGCGTTTGTCACGTGCTACATCTTATGCGTGATATTCTCCAAAATGCAGCAATTTTGATGAAAATATCGACATTGAAGGATGTAGATACATTCGGACGTGTATAATCAGAAGTGTTGGGGAAAGTTACTTTTAAAAGTAATGCATTTCAGTTTTGCGTTACTCCCTAAAAAAAGTAATCCTTAACGTGTTTACTTGGTACTTGTATGGAAGTATTGCGTTAGTTACTTTTTCTCATTCGGGCTGCCTCTTTCAAGCAACTAAAACAAAGGAAACAAAAATGCTGTGTTTATTTTTCTAAGTCTTGTTTGCTGGTGAATTGAATCTATTGAAGGTCAGCAGCAAAGACTCTGGTCACTAATGAGTTTGCATTTCACTGTTTTTATTCATTTTGAGGAAAACTGAATCTGTTTTTGTGCAAGTGTGATGAGGACAGGAGAGCCGTCAGTCAATAAATGGCAAAACAAAGTAACTGGCGTTACTTATTCGAAAAAGTAACTCAAGATATTATCTTGTAAACTGAAAAGTAATGCGTTTCTTTACTAGTTACTGGAGAAAATAGTAATCTGTATTAGTATCTCACCCCCTCCCGTTAACGGTACCTACTGATAAATCAGAGCTGGGTAGTAACTGATTACATGTAATCTGGATTACTTAAAGGGATAGTTCATCCAAGAACATGATAATCTCCCCGGTCATTAATTACTCACCCTCGTGTCGTTCCAAACACTTGTAACAACCGTGTGACATCTTCTTTAAAACAAATTAATGATAGTAGTTTGGTGAATCCCCCTGAGAGAGCTTTCTGATCCTCCATAGACAGCAATGCAACTGAAACGTTTTATGACCCAGAAAGGTAGTAAGGGGCTGTTTTTGTTTATGTTCTTGGTGCGTGTCTCTGTTTGTTGTGCCCTTTTTTTTCTGGTTATTATTTTATTTACCCACCCTAAGCTTTTTAACAATTTTGTCTTGTAATTTGGGACTCTAGTAACGGATTTACGGATTTTCAAGTAATCTACCCAGCTCTGCCTAAAATTAGTAACCTAGATTACGTTACTAACAACAGTTTTCATCATGCGATCTGTAATCAGTAACGGCCTAAAATTTATAAGTAATCTACCAAGCTCTTTGCGTAATTAATAAAGTATAGAACTATCACAGAAAAATAAGGTGCAGTCAATGCAATGCATTTTTTCCTTAACATCATTGGTTCAGTTTAACCAATCAGGGCTGAGTGAGGAGGACCTGTCATCAGTTTGCCATCTTGTGTTGGTGAGATGCGAGTATTGGATTTTTAACACGATAAGGGACCAAATTTGAACTTACGACTGTATATTCAAGTGGATGAACAAAATATTCTCATTGTCCTTACCACCATTAAATGTATACTACACTCATTCAGTAAAATAAAAACAACATTTTATAATTTTGAATGTCTTTAATGCGTAATTTTGTTAAACAAAAACCAGTATTAACAGATTATTAAGATTACATTTTTGGTACTAGCCTAAGAAGAGTTATCTCTGTAAATCATTAGAATTCCACATTTAGCTAACAAATAAACTTGAGCACTAATAGTAAACTGCAACCGAAAACAACACATTTTATCCCCTTAAAAATCTCAAAGAAAGACAAAAGTGCCTTGCCATGATCTAGAGAGCGAATTGTGCCACACTGTCTGTGAGCTTGCATCAATATATAAAATCTAAATAAATAATTACACAAACATATTGTGTGGCATTTCAAACTCTGTCAGGAAAGGACGTCAGGTAATCATTCAACTCGAATCACTTTACACTCTACATTAAAGGCATCGACACAAAAACATAATTTACAATCTACAAATTCCCTGCAACAACTCAGACCCACTTCCCCGTCCAAAACACTCAGATTTGATAGTATGATTAATCGTAAGACAGGCCACGCTGAAAACAAGGCTGTGAGGGACTGAAGTGCAGTGCGTTTAGTGGATTGTACTGTTGTTTAACAATACAGCGATTGTTCAGCTGACGAAACATCTTTCTGAGAAAAAAAAAATCATGGTATAGCAAACTGCACCACCAGCTCTTCCTTGGCATCTACTTTGATTTGTGAGATGGCGCTGTAGGCATACGCAGCGATCTTAGACACCTGAGGAGGGAAAAAATGCAATCAATCAAACAAAATTCTGAATAATGCCCATTATTTCTAGTGACAGACCAATAAATCAGCTGATAACAAATGCATCATTTGTTAAAAATTTGTTTTTATTATTTATATACACATCTATTTCCTGTCAAACTGTTGGGACAGAGTAAATGTTTTTTGTGACTTTTTTGAAAGAAAAATTAATTACTTGTTAATCAGCGCTGGCACGCATTTAAATGTACAAAATGTGATGAGTTGTAGTTTGATATCCAGTACTGAAGCCTGAATTATAATACTTCATTTAACTATAAATAGATGTCCTTGTAATTTTCTATTCATAAAGATCTGAAAACAATTACACGTTGTGTTTATCCTAGCAACTGGTGTTTAACATCGATATTGATAAGAAATTATTCTTGAGCAGCAAATCAGCATATTAGAATGATTTCTGAAGATCATGTGACTCTGAAGACTGGAGTAATGATGCTGAAAATTCAGCTTTGATCACAGGAATAAATACATTGAAAATATAGCAATATAGAAAACACTAGGTTAAATGTAAAACCTACGTAATAACTCTGCACCCTTTTGACACTATTCTTCATTTGCATATACACTTGGAATTTTGCAAAAAGCAGTCTAATGTATTGTGAGCTGTTCATTTAATAACAGCCAAGCGCATGTGCACAATGAAACCGAGTCTGACCTGCTGTACATCTGCGTAGGAGACCAGGTCAGCGGCGAGCACCTGGTGAGGTTGGCTGGTCAGTGACAGGAGAGGAACCGGCTTCTTCTGAGACAGCGTTCTGCTCAACACCTCCAGCTTCGTGCTTTAACACAAACACATATGATTCAGCTTAATACAGCTCTAAAACACACACATACACACACTGCATGGACATTTATAAAGAACTACAAAGCAAAAGTTAACAAATGGTGGGCAGTTACAGAACTTATAGTCCATCCAAAAATGAAAACTGTCATCATTTACTCCCCCTTGTGTCATTACAACACAAAATAAGATACCGTTGAGAATGTTTTGGTAAAGAAGGTTTTCAGGGTTCACTGATTCCACGTAAGGAAAAAAATACTATTGCGACCCCTAGTCAATGTGAACGAAATGCAATTGGTCTACCCACATTCTTCAAAATATCTTCTTTCATGTTCCACAGAAGAACAGGGTTTCTGCAGGTATTATGAAAGTAAATTTAGGACTTCTTAAGACCTTTTTAAGACTGTTGATGAAAATGTAAGGAATTAATTGAATGGAACACAATGCTTCAAAATGTAAATGTCAAAGTTTGAAAGTACAACTTCAATAGATTTTTTTAATTAAATTCACACAAAAAAGCATAAACTTTCATTTCAGTTTCTCAGGAAACAAGACTTCAATTTGCTTCTCAAGTAAGCTTATTGGAAGTTTAGATATTGAGAAAACAAAAAATACTGAGTAAGATATTAATTTTTTGCAGTGCATGCAACATCTTTTGCGATAACTATGAATTTAAGACTCTGATTTAGGACCTTTTTAGGCCTTAATGTGTGGAAGAAACAATCCGCAGAATCCTTGAAGAAAGAAAATCATACAGGTTTGGAATGACATGAGGGTGAGTAAATAATCACAAAGTTTGTGGGTGAACAGTCCCTTAAACTAATATAAAATTGAAGCTAAAATCTTGATGTTGTTAAAAAAATAGACTATTTATTTTTGTTGACATACACAGCTAGTGTTTCACTGTTTATGACTGGCAAACCATTTGGCTACATTGGCATTTCAGTAGGGAAACCACACATGTACTGTTTTTTTCTTTTTTTTTGGCTCGGTCGGATCATGTTGCTCCAGGCCTTGAGAAATAACAGCTGACACGTCAATTATGTTCCTAACCAGAAGGACAAGAAAAGTGAGTTTTAATCTACCAACAGTGAAGAGGCCAAACTGCAAAAAAAACGTGTAATAAAGGACACGACGGTCACAGTGAAAGGTAACGTGTGTGTCGTACAGGGCTGTCCGCTGCAGGATGGTCGTGAGCAGGGCCTGTTCATCTGTGCGGTTGGACGGCAGGCTGTCAGCGTTTCGATCCGAGCCATTGGTGGGTATTTTGTTTAAGTTTGGGTCAGGAATCAATGGCTTCTTTGGGTCGTCCTGCACAAAAGAGCCAAAAGGAGGCTGTTCAAAAGCATGATCATCACACCTCCTGAAAAACCATCGGTGCACTCTTTTGAGGAGGCAATGGTAGCCTAAAACAATGACTAAATAGCTATTTGTCTAAGCAGTATGACAAAATAAAGATGTGCCAGAGTTCACAAGTTTCTGAAGTAACGTGCAAAAGAAGTCAATTTGATTTCATTTGAAATGTAATCTCAGGTTGCTCCCGGTGAACTAAACCTGTTATTATATACTGCAAGTTGCTCTGGCTAACAACATCGGCTAAAGGACTTCTTACATCAATACTCCAAAACATGACCTGCCAAAATTGTTATACAAAAAATACGTGGCATACCACGTGTTGTTGGGTTTTTTTTTTTTTTTTGGTTATACACATTACACGTAATGCGAGTAACGTAATCAGATTACTTTACTAGAAAGTAATCTTTGGGTTATCCTGGTCGTAGTTACTTTTAATTTACAAGAAAATATCGGAGTTACTTTTTTAAATAAGTAATACCAGTTACTTTGTTTTCCTGTTTATTGACTGCCAGCTCTCCTGTTCCCATGTTGAGAGAAATCGGGTAGATATTGGATGGTGCAGATTTGGTGTTGTGTGTGTCTTTTTTTACAGTCTATGACGCAAACCTGCAATAATTAACTATGTATTTAATCCCATTTTATTACAGTGCTTTGCCTTGTATTGACCTTCGTATTCCAGTTCAACACAGCAAAAAATGTCATTAATTGCTTCATTGTTTTTATTGCTGAAGAGTGTTGAACTTTCTTCTCCTGCATCTTATTCTTCATGCAATCCAGAATAGCAGCAGCACAGCTGAAGGTTTGTTTGAGCTGCGCTCTACGAATTAAAAAGAAGCTTAGTTTACTGCGGAAGCGGTCGTGTGAAGACCGAAGAGTGTAAAGACCACCTCCTCTACCGTGCGACTCCACCGAGCAGGACACCGGCAAAGGACATAAGTATAGCTTTTTATCTCTCCTCTTTCCACTTCTGTTTCAGTTTTTTATAATCTGTTTCTTACCATGTGTCAGTAAGTTGTTATTTTAGCATATGTGTTTGACTCTGTGTTATTTTTTTAGGATTACTGATAAACTACTTTCATTTGATTTGTATTATTTGTATTTTAGTACAGTTGTGTAAGGTGTCATTTTATGGTAGTTTTATTATGTTTTATGTAGGCTTTTATTAGTTTTACTTTATTTATTTTGAGTTATTTCAGCCTTTACCATACAAAATGGAAATTGAATACTTATATATATATATTATGTAATGGATGTATTGTATATGTATGTGTGTGCTTGTACATACACATATGTAGTTGTTTTTGGTGTTTGGCTTAGAGTTATGTTAGAATCATTATTATACTCAAACCTTTTGTTCTTTTAATATTTTGAACTGTTTTTAGCTTTATTTTTTTTGTTTTCATTTAAACGTTTAGTTTTGAAATGTTGTTGTATGCATTTGTCATTTTATTTAATGTTCTTTTATTTCGAAAGTTTTAGCTTTTAGTTTTATTTACTTTTTCTTATTTGTAAGTCGCTTTGGATAAAAGCGTCTGCTAAATGACTAAAAGTAAAAGTAAAGTACTGTACAGACGTGAATTTACATTTCCTTCAGCCTGAGGATTTATTTAAGTCATTTTGGTATGAAAGGGCTTTTACATTTGCCAAAAGTTATATCATGTCTATATTAAAAACAAACAAGCAAGCCCAGATATATGGCAAAATACTGCAATTCTTATAAAAATGTAAGTAACATGATTAGTTACTTTTTTAGGGAGTAATGCAATATTGTAACGCATTACTTTCAAAAGTAACACTGTCCATTACTTTTTTCAACTGTTAGTGATTCATGTATAAGGATTTTTAATCGTTACACAAAATAATAATAATAAATATACATAATAAAAATGCCTAAGTGAAATATTAGGAGAAAGTAAGTTTGTTGTAGTTTTGAAACACCACATGTCAGATCTAGGGGTCTGACACATCTAGACACAGACAAGAGCCTAAGTTCCCAACACTTACTTTCAGTTTGTGACAGTTTACATGTCTACTCATCATGGCACTAGAAGTAAACTGTTCTGAAAAGAAAAGTAGGCTCATGTAAAGATATTAGACATTGTTGTAGTTTTGTAGCATTGTTGTAGTCTGTTCTTTAATAACACACACCAACATTAAATGTGTGTTGTATGTAATTCTTGTTGCACGGATACAAACGCCACATTATGTTGCATTTTATAGCTGTTTGCGTGTATATTGAATAAACCTTCTCTACCTGGTTGCTCCCGGCGCTGAAACAGCACCCCATGACAGCAGTCCAGCAGCTTCAGTCTCTTCTGTGTGAGTTTTTCGTCTTAGAAGCGGTTAGTTTGCTTGTTTGCTGTTAAGAGCTTCGCTGCAAACGCAGGAACCATCACATGACAGAACCAAAGCAAGCCTGCAAGTCTGGCAAATAAGCGTACTGCGTTCAGCAGCGACACGCAGGCCGACACAGAACACACAATCCCATTCATTTTTTTTTTTTTTTTTTTTTTCATCATGTTGCAATTGATTTGGTGCTTTTGAAATTATATCTCACGTTTTATTAACATTACACACTTTGGTGACTTAAAAATAAATTAATATGCACTTATTTGTGATCAATGCCCAAGTAATGAACATGATCTAATTTATCCTAATTATCTTCCCTGTAGGTTTTTCATGTACAGGGATTGAATTGTAGGAAAGCCATTGGGTTTTCATAATTGCACGCTCCCACCATCCGTTCGATATTAAACGCCCGTTTCATACGCCACCATGCGTTAAAATATCGCCACACGCTGACCGACGTTAAGTTAACGCCACAACGCCACTTAAGATGCAGATTTATTTGCTCATCTACATGGACACACCTCTCATGGCTACAAGGACTCTACTGCAAGTCGGAGCATCCAGTTTGCAAGAGCGCGAAGATGGCAAGTTACAGCCCTTACAATTCTAGATGTAGGGGGAAAAATGCCTCTGAATGAGCTTTTGTCTCATAAAGTTATCACGAGTCATGAATGAGTGCAAATTTGGAACAGTTAAATAAATAAGAAATGTTATGGTAAGTCTTGGAATATATTGCAAAATATATTTATAATCAGTCGTGAAAATTGACAAAATTCACTGGGGGACCCTAGCTTGTAATCAGGTGGTGGGGGGGGTTAATGTAAAACGGTAGCATAATAAATAAATATATATTATATTTATATAAAATATACATTTTGGATGTATTTAATTATACATCTATTTGTAATATATAATAACATTACATTTATTTCATATGTTCTCTATCATAACCCTTCTTGGATATTAAGACACCTGCAATTTTGGCCAAATTATAGATATTTTGTGTGTGAATTTGCACATGCTATAATGTAAGCATCATTAATGACCCCTTGTGTTTAATAAAATAAAAAGATTGATTAGTGAAATAAAATAATGATTTAATAAAAAATGAGAATGATTAGTAATTGTCTCTCATTGGCCTGATTAGCTAAAACATAAAAGGTAATATTACAGTCTTAAGGCCTCTACGCTTACATTTAAAAAAAATATGTAAATACATATTTTTTTTAAGGAACTGTCTGATCAATGACAGAAATTAACATTATAGGGCAAAATTTGACTCCTTAAAGCTTTTTTTTTTTTTTTTTTTTTTTTCCTCCTTTTAATCCCATGTTTCAAACTTTATTAAATGTATGTCATATTTGGAGCCAAAACATTTAGATTTATAAACTTTTATCAAAAATTATTGGTCTGCTTTGAAAAAAAAAATGTTTCTTTACCTGGCGTGTAAAATCTAACTGGCGTGTAAATCTTAGTGGCGGTAAATCTTCAGTGGCGTGTGGCGTTACTTAACGTCGGTCGGCTGTGTGCGTTATTTTAAACCGTGGTGGCGTCTCCGTTAACCATTAATCGCCTAACGGCGCTTATTTAACCGCCTGCGGCGTTCTGAAAAAGCGTTGTAATATGAAACGATACTGCTGTGTAAAGCGTGAAATTATGACCATATGCTTTCATAGAAGTGAAAGTGAAGTGACTGTGGCCAAGTATGGTGACCCATACTCGGATTTAGTGCTCTGCATTTATCCCATCCAAAGTGCCCACACACAGCAGTGAACACACACACACCCGGAGCATGAGTGATATATATCTTGCTGTAAATTTATATATAAAGTCCAATTCAAATATTAACCATATTTAGCCCATCGGACATACTGTCTAATCATAAACTGTGTTGGAATACTGTATGTATATAGCTACGTATGTCAACTATTATAAGGCTATGATGCGATTTCATTGTTTCCTTTCTCTTTGGAGTGTTACAAACTGATTGGGCATAGATAAGATCCCTGAAGTTGCAAAGACTAAAGTCTCAAAACCAAAGAGATATCTTTATCAAAGTTAAGACTCTGCCACTCCCCCTAAAACGGCTCGTTCTAACACACCCCCAACATATCTACCTACATCACTATGTGGGAATATTAGCATAATGCCGCCCAAAATGTGCACGCAAAGAAAGAAGGCGTAACTTTTTTTTCTCGCTGTAGTTTTGTTGTTGCCGCCATGTCGTGAAGACGTTGTGCTTCGTTGTGAAAGAGAAACTACTTTATTTGGCCTTCCAAAAAAGGACGATATCCGCTTTTTTTTCCCCCCCTTCCCCCCCATGCCTAGAGCTGATCCGTTCTGGTCGCTGAGAGAATACATCAACTTGCGCGTTCGAATCGCCGGATCGCATACTCTAGACGTGGCTTCACTCTAGCCTCCGGCCTCTCGCTCACTCAAGGCCCGTGTGTGGACTTCTGTTCTCGTTGTGAAAGCGAACACTTTGTTTGTCTTCCAACAGAGGACCGACTAGAAATCATGGTTAATTGTATTTACACACCATTCGAAACAGTTTAACCCAATAGTCAGAGGTGTGTGCAGAGCATTTTATGGAGGACTGTTTCCTGATCCTGGGAGAGTAGACTACAATGCCGGCTCTTCTGACTCACAGCCTGTAAGTAAATTTTTTTATATGTAAAGAATTTGCCACTGACGATTCAAACGTGAGTTTTTGAGCAGTGTAGATTAGCACTTGTTGTTTGTCATTTTCCCGATCACAATGCAGACATGGTTTTATGTTTACGCGCCGATGCAATGCAACGTGTAAAAAGACAATATAGGTCATTATAATCCGTAATTATGTCCTCACTGGATGCAACAAATGCCTCGTTTATAATGGGTTTGAATGATTTTGAATTTTTGCTCTGGCCGGGACAGGGCATCACAGTATGGTGAGGGGTGTAACATTTCCGTCTCACGCTTGAGGTATTCGGCCAATCACAACGCACTGGATAGCTGGCCAATCACAGCACACCTCACTTTTCAGACCGATGAGCTTTGTAAAAATCGACGCGTTTCAGAAAGGCGGGGCATAGAGGAGAAACAATAATGTAGTTCTTTTTAGCAACATCATATGACCCCTTTAAAAAATACCTTAATTAGGCTGCAAATAGCCTATGCAAGGGAGACAGAAGAAAAAAAACAATACTGTAACTGTAATCAAATGAAGGTGACTAGAAAGTCGAAACTATGATGTGCAACCAGAGATTTGTGGGGAAGAATGCTTTGAGAAGCATGTCACTGTGTGCACTGAGGATACACAGAAGAGAGAAGAGCGAGAGACACCAGCTAAATCTAAAAGTGAAGCAGCTATTCTGTGTTTTTAATTGCTCGCTTTTTTCTTACCAGAAACACTCTGTATTCCCTAACAGCAAATATGTTCACGTAACTTTTAAGAAAGTAAATGCAGTAACTTATTTTGGATTTCTTCAGATCTGGTCCTGTGGCTCTCAGTATTGATCACAGTTCACACCTGCAGTGAAGCCCCTCCTACAACAATTCACCTGAGAACAATTCATACTGGGAATATTCACATAATCCTACAAGAGAAGGACAAACTCCAGGTGCAGCATCTGAAATCTGTGTGACTGTTAAAGATGGAGTTTGTTAAAGAGGAGATTGATGACATGAGTGTTTCAGAACCTTCTTGATTCTTCAGTATGGACTGCTTAGAAACATTGAAGTTTCAATTAAAAATATTTAGTGGCTGTGAAATAATGAGCATGATAAATGATCATCTTAACTACATATCCACATTTTAATTTTATTAATAAAGAATAACAGAACTAACCTCTAGCACATCAAAGATCTGATACTTGATACTCACAGATAAATATGTGACCTGCTTTTGGTTTGGTTTCTGCTATTAAATCAGGTTCACTTGAACTGATTTTAACCACGTTATTTATTTATTTTAGACTGGATGGAAGTAAAACAGCAAAGACATGAGGTGAATGAAGTGGAGGAGGAACCAAAGAATTCAAGTGCTCATATTGTGACAAGAGTTTCACTCAGTCTGGACACCTGAAAACACATGAGCTAGTTCATACTGGAGAGAAACCGTACCACTGTACTCAGTGTGGAAAGATTTTCAAACATTCAAACTCTGTAGAGAATCATATGAAAAATAATTGTCTGAAGTTATCATTATGAGCAAAGTGTATCTATTCATCCAATTAGTTAGTTTCCAGGTGCTTTATTGGCATGACATATATTTGTACATTCATATTGTCAAAGCAATTACAATGAGGATAGTGCAAAACAACAAAGACAAAACAGTGTAACTGACAATTAGTGAATTAATAGTCTGACAGAAACACAGCCGTCATGTTTAAATGAGCTGCTAAAAAGCCAATAGTTCCCTGTTTTCTCCTCATGCATTATGATGATGTCTGAGATCTTCTGTAAATTGGCACATTAAGCTCATTTCATTGTGTGTCAACAGACCGAGACAAACTACAGGATCAACAATTAGCATTTTCATTCAGTATGTCTGCCGGTGTCCTGACATTTCATCATACCCGTCAGATAGTCTTAACAGGGCTATACTGCGCATGTGCACATCAATATTGCATTAATTTTCACATGCTAAACAACACATAATAACTGTATTTTCATTACTGTAAGGGTATGTTTAGGGTTGGGGTAGGTGTAGGTGTTAATAAAGCATAATCTGAGGTAGCATTTTTTGTTGTCGCATTGTGCTACCTCCCTGTTTTATTGGGAGGTAGCAAAATCTGACAGGGTAGCACAAATCATCTGGTTCAGACCAATTATATATTATACAATATATATAACGTTTTTTTTTTTGGTCAACTCAACTCAATCCCTCAGTCAGCTGCCAACAAAAGACTTCATGGATTCAGTTCACAGCTCTTTCTGATGAAAGAAATACATAAATGAAGAAGAATGCCAAAATATTAAATGTCATGGATGAATATGTATTGAGTAATCAATATTTTAGAGAGAAGCTAAATTAAAGGGTAAAAAATAACTTTATAAAGACGGCAGCATCATTATTTTATTTTTACACAATGATTGGTAATTCTATTAGTACAATCTGTTGACTTCAGCAATCTTTGTTGCATTATATGCCAATGGTGACCATTCAAAACTGGGCAAACAGCACTTTTCAAGTTTTTTCTCCAAAGTTTGCATGTCTGTAACTCAAGAAATATTAAAGATATCTCAGTATCCTTTTATAAACTGGTTCTTAAACTTTACTTTTAATATCTTAATTTTTAAGGTCCTATATGGTTTGGTTTGATAGACAAAAGAAGATGCATTTCTAGTTTCAAGAGTATTTGTTCCTCAGACATTTTTCTGTAAATAAGTAGCAGCTGTATGAAAATGAGTAAAATTCAACAATATACTCATAGAGACACATTGCGATCCCCATATCGCTGGGATTGAAATATATAGGGCTTTAAAAATGAGGAATCAAGGAAAAATTGTGAAGAACCATAATCTCAACACTGAAAATTGAACAATTGCACATATCCATTATTCTGGAATTGAACCATATATGGCCTTAAAAATGAGAATATTGAAAGAAATGTTTGTTAAGAACCATTAAGAAGAACCATTAACCACCTAAAAGGTTATTGAGATATATTTAATACTTATTGAGATACAGGAGTGCAAACTTCAGAGAAAAATAAAAACATAAAAAGTGCTTTTCGCATTCTTGAACTGTCACAATGCAACAAGTATTGCTGAAGTCAGCAGATTGTACTAATAGAATTACCAATCTTTGTGCAAAAATAAAACATCGATGATGCCATATTTTTAAAGTCTTTTTTCACGCTGTAATTTGGCCCCATATCCCACATGAAAGTTGGGGAAGTTTCTGAAATTCGTTTGATTTGACACAAAAAATAAAACTATACTAAGGTCACGGTTTGTACTGGATTTGTTTCAGTGTTGTGTAGGCGGTCACTGTGATTGACACGACCAATGAAATCTTCAGAATCTGTGGTGGGCGGAGTTTGTGCTTTAACTGTGTTTAAAAGGTGAGGAATATTCACATCATCCTACAGGACTGCTGCAGACTCCAGGTGCAGCAGCTGAAATCTGAAACATGGAGTTTATTAAAGAGGAGATTGAAGACATGAGTGTTTCAGAACCATCCAGAATAAAACATGAAGATACTGAGGAACAAACAGGTTGGTGTCCATTCTAGATTCTTCATTGTTGACTGCTGACAAAAATGAACGCTTCTGTTAAAAAGATTTAGTGGCTGTGAAATAATGAGCAACAGGAATGTTAAATTATTTCATTATTACATCATCTAACTGATCATACCCACATTTTAATTTTATTAACAAGGAATGACAGAACTAATCTTTGGCACATCAAGGATCTGATACTTGATACTCACAGATAAATATGTGACCTCCTTTGGTTTCTGTTATAAAATCAGGTTCACTTTAACTTATTCTAACCACATCGTTTGTTTATTTTAGACTGGATGGAAGTAAAACAGCAAAGACATGAGGTGAATGAAGTGGAGGAGGAACGTTGTAAAGTCAAAACTTCAAGAAAAAAAGCCAAACAGCTTCACACCTGCTCACAGTGTGGAAAGAGTTTCAGACAAAAAGGAGTCCTTAAGAAGCACATGAGGATCCACACTGGAGAGAAACCATACACATGCCCTCAGTGTGGAAAGAGTTTCAGACAAAAAGGAGTCCTTAAGAAGCACATGAGAATCCACACTGGAGAGAAACCTTTCACCTGCACTCAGTGTGGAAAGAGTTTCTTAACCAAACGTAATCTTAATGTTCACATGAGAATCCACACTGGAGAGAAACCATACACATGCCCTCAGTGTGGAAAGAGTTTTGCTGCAGCATCAGGTCTCAGTTATCATCTGCACATTCACTCTGGAGAAAAGCCTTTTAACTGTGATCAGTGTGGTAAAAAGTTTATTTCATCATCAAATCTAAAAAAACACCTGACAGTTCATTCAGATGAGAAGCCTCATGTGTGTTCGTACTGTGGAAAGAGTTTTTCACGGCTGGCCAGTTATAAACAGCACCAGAAAACACATGATGAAGTGAGAGATCATGTGTGTTGTGAGTGTGGGAAGAGCTTTACTACCAGCTGGTCTATCGGAAACAGCACCGAGGTCCCCCCCCCCCCCCCCCCCCCCCCCCCCCCCCCCCCCCCCCCCCCCCCCCCAAAAAAAGAGAGAACCCCCCCCCCCCCCCCCCCCCCCCCCCCCCCCCCCCCCCCCCCCCCCCCCCCCCCCCCCCCCCCCCCCCCCCCCCCCCCCCCCCCCCCCCAAAAAAAAAAAAAAAAAAAAAAAAAATCATACTGATCCCAAACTTACGTGCTCATATTGTGGCAAGAGTTTCAATCAGTCTGGAAGCCTAAAAAAACACGAGCGAGTTCATTCTGGAGAGAAGCCGTATCACGGTGTGGAGAGAGTTTTAAACATTCAAATTCTGTAGAGAATCATATGAAAAAGATTTGTCTGAAGTCGTCATTATGAGCAAAGTGTATCTATTCATCCAGTAAGTTAGTTTCCAGGTGCTTTATTGGCATGACAAATATTTGTACATTCATATTGTCAAAGCAATTACAATGAGGATAGTGCAAAACAACAAAGACAAAACAGTGTAACTGACAATTAGTGAATTAATAGTCTGAGAGAAACACAGCCGTCATGTTTAAATGAGCTGCTAAAAAGCCAATAGTTCCCTGTTTTCTCCTCATTCATTATGATGATGTCTGAGATCTTCTGTAAATTGGCACATTAAGCTCATTTCATTGTGTGTCAACAGACTGAGACAAACTACAGGATCAACACTTTATGTAATAATCACCTGTTGATGTGTGTTTTTAATCTTTTACCCCTCAGTTAAAGATCATTATTAAAAATACTATTAAAGGCTACAGAAACCATTCCTGCACTTGTCATGTTTTTGACATTGAAATAGCATAAATTAGCGTTTTCATTCAGTCTGTCTGCTGGTTTTGTTCAGACCAATTATATATTATACATTACATATAATGCTTTGGTTATGTATTTTTTTTCACCGCTGAATTCATTGGTCAACTCAATCACTCAGTCACCTGCCAACAAAAGACTTAATGGATTCAGTTCACAGCTCTTTCTAATGAAAGAAATACATAGTGGTGGATGAAGTACCTAAAAGCCACACTCAAGTAAAGTACAGATATCTTACCAGAAAATGACTTTGGTAGAAGTTGAAGTCAAAGTTTAGAATATTACTTGAGTAAAAGTATTAAAGTATGTGATATTTATTGTACTTAAGTATGAAAAGTATTTTTTTTATTAAACATACTTATTGAAAGTAAAAGTACAAGTAAATGCAAAATGGAAAAGGAGTAAATAAATATAAAAAAATGTTTATACACAGTTTGAGCAGCAAGATTGTATTCATTTTTAATTCTTTCTTCCACTTTGTATCTTTGGGTTGTCATAATTCAGTTCAAATTTATTTGTATAGCGCTTTTCACAAAGACATTGTTTCACAGAAAATGCAGGTGTCTACATTACAATTTAGAGTGATCTTTTATATATTAATATAGATAAGAGCCACTTCATTGGTACTAGACTCTTTTCATTCCACATAAGAAAACTACCTTTCTGGATCTGCATCTGAAGTGGCATTTTGATGTATTTACACACTGTTTATTGCAGGACATTAATGCATTTAACCTGCATTTACAAATGCATAAATATTGTTTTGATATTTTAAACATAACCACTTAACTAAATATTGATTTAAAACATTAAAAAATAGTTGAAATGTGAAATTAAAACCACCAGTAGGAGGCAGCAAGTCACTGTAAACGAGTGATTGAGATTCAGACGATTCATTCAAATGGCTGATTCATTCAGGAACGAAGCATTTGACTGTGGTAATGAAGAGTTCCACTGAATTTCATTCACCATTTCTTTTCAAAAAGCTGATTCATTCAATAAGGTAACACCGTCCTGTGTTTTGTTCAGAGACACAAAACAGCACGGGATCTTTGTTTGGACAATTTCCGTTTTTTTTTTTTGGCCCCGCCGGCAAAACTGCCAAAACAGGCATATTGTGTCTGAAATGTACGTCCTTAAAGGTTTTTAGTTCACCCCAAAAATTATAATTCTGTCATTACTCACCCTCATGTCGTTTCAAACCCCTAAGACCTTCGTTCATCTTCGGAACACAAATGAAGATATTTCTGATGGAATCTGAGAGCTGTCTGACCCTGCATAGACAACAACACAACTGAAATGTTCAAGGCCCAGAGACGTAGCAAGGAGATCTGTAAAATAATCCATGTGACATCAGTGGTTCAACCGTAGTTTTACGAAGCTACGAGAATACTTTCTGTGCGCAAAAGAAAAAAAAAAGACTTTATCCAACAATTCGTCTCCTCCACATCACCCTAGCACCATTTTGGAAAGTAACCTCCAAATCATAAACTACTTATGCTGTTCTGTGTCAGCTGCGTCACGCCGGATATGTTTCCTACGTTGTTGTGATTTGATCTGAACGGAAACAACGTATCCGTGTGACGCAGCTGACACAGAACAGCATACGTTGTTTACGTCCAGCTGATATTCTCCAAAATGGCACCAGGGTGATGTGGAGGAGACGAATTGTTGAATAAAGTCGTAATTTTTTTTCTTTTGCACACAAAAAGTATTCTCGTAGCTGCACTGATGTCACATGGATTATTTTACAGATCTTCTTGCTACGTCTCTGGACTTGGGAACACTTCAGTTGTATTGCTGTCTATGCAGGGTCAGACAGCTCTCAGATTCCATCAGAAATGGAATGGACACATTGACTTTGTGTGATAGTAAAATGAAGTATTACAGTATGTATTGGTTTAAATTGGTGTCTTTGTTTACTCTCAACACTGTATTCTTGCTCCTGATCTAATGAAATAAATGGAGCCCATTCCAAATAGGCACTGATGCTGATTTTTTTGGGTCTATTCTTATTCTACGATAACTATGACTCCAGTGAAGCACTAAAGTAACTACTTCAGAAAACTGACAGAAGAGTTTGTGCCTTCAGAACTTCATCCCAGGTTATGTCAGCTCAGCAGCAATATCAAATGAGGTGCTCATGCGTTTCTCTTATAACGTGCATAGAAGGGATAGTATAGATAAAAATACTATTAAAGGCTACAGAAACCATTCCTGCACTCGTCATGTTTTTGACATTGAAATAGCATAAATTAGCATTTTCATTCAGTCTGTCTGCTGGTTTTGTTCAGACCAATTATATATTATACATTCTATATAACGTTTTGGTTTTGTATTTTTTTTTCACCGCTGATTTCATTGGTCAACTCAATCACTCAGTCACCTGCCAACAAAAGACTTAATGGATTCAGTTCACAGCTCTTTCTAATGAAAGAAATACATAGTGGTGGATGAAGTACCTAAAAGCCACACTCAAGTAAAGCACAGATATCTTACCAGAAAATGACTTTGGTAGAAGTTGAAGTAGAATTTTACTTGAGTAAAAGTTTTAAAGTATGTGATATTTATTGTACTTAAGTATGAAAGGTATTTTCTTTGGGTTGTCATAATTCAATTCAAATTTCTTTTTATGGCGCTTTTCACAAAGAATTGTTTTCACGAGAAAATGCAGGTGTCCTACATTACAATTTATAGTATCTTTTATAATATAATATAGAAACCCACTTCAATCCAGCCCCTTCATCTGGTACGACGACTCTTTCATTCCAACATAAGAAAACCTTTCTGGGATCTGCATCTGAAGTGGCATTTAGATGTATTTACACAGTTTAATGTAGCGGGGACATTGATGCATTTAACCTGCATTACAAATGCATAATAATGCTTTGTTTTAAACATAAAACGTTCAATAAATATTGATTTAAAACATTAAAAAATATTGAAATGTGAAATTAAAACCACCAGTAGGAGGCAGCAAGTCACTGTAAACGAGTGATTGAGATTCAGACGATCTTCAATGGCTGATTCATTCAGGAACGAATTCATTTGACTGTGTAATGAGTGAGTCACTGATTCATTTATTCAACCGATTCGTTCAAAAAGCTGATTCATTCAATAAGGTAACACCGTCCTGTGTTTTGTTCAGAGACACAAAACAGCACTGTGATCTTTGTTTGGAACAATTTCCGTTGCGCAAAATTGGGCAAAACAGGCAATATTGTGTCTGAAATGTAAGTCACTTAAAGGGTTAGTTCACCCAAAAATTATAATTCTGTCATTACTCACCCTCATGTCGTTTCAAACCCGTAAAGACCTTCGTTCATCTTCGGAACACAAATTAAGATATTTCTGATGGAATCTCCTGTTGCTGAATAGACAGCAAGGCAACTGAAATGTTCCCGAGTCCAGAGACGTAGCAAGAGATCTGTAAAATAATCCATGTGACATCAGTGGTTCAACCGTAGTTTTACGAAGCTACGAGAATACTTTCTGTGCGCAAAAGAAAAAAAAAAGACTTTATTGAACAATTCGTCTCCTACGCATCACCCTGGTGCCATTTTGGAAAATATCCAAATCATAAACAACTTATGCTGTTCTGCGTCAGCTGCGTCATGCCGGATCTGTTTCCTACGTTGTTGTGATTTGATCTGAACGGAAACAGCGTATCCGTGTGATGCAGCTGACACAGAAGAGCATACGCTGCTTGTGTCCAGCGGATATTCTCCAAAATGGCCCCAGGGTGATGCGGAGGAGAGAATTGTTGAATAAAGTCGTATTTTTTTCTTTTGCACACAAACAGTATTCTCGTAGCTGCCACTGATGTCACATGGATTATTTTACAGATCTTCTTGCTACGTTTCTGGACCTGGGAACATTACGGTTGCGTTGCTGTCTATGCAGGGTCAGACAGCTCTCAGATTCCATCAGAAATGGAATGGACACATTGACTTTGTGTGATAGTAAAATGAAGTGTTACAGTATGTATTGGTTTAAATTGGTGTCTTTGTTTACTCTCAACACTGTATTCTTGCTCCTGATCTAATGAAATAAATGGAGCCCATTCCAAATAGGCACTGATGCTGATTTTTTTGGGTCTATTCTTATTCTACGATAACTATGACTCCAGTGAAGCACTAAAGTAACTACTTCAGAAAACTGACAGAAGAGTTTGTGCCTTCAGAACTTCATCCCAGGTTATGTCAGCTCAGCAGCAATATCAAATGAGGTGCTCATGCGTTTCTCTTATAACGTGCATAGAAGGGATAGTTCAAGTAGTTATATTTTTCCCTAATTTTTCATCAATGTATAATGTATCTGACGGTCGTCTTTTAGGGATTATCAGACGCTGTCAAGTTTAAAGAAGTTTCATTTTTTATTTTATTTTTAATTCCCACCGTTTTGAATCCATACAGATGTCCGTTGAGCTCGATCCGATTCGCACTCTGTTTTAACGGTCTCTAATGCAGCACTGGGCTCAAATAAAATAGCCTACATACTAAATTGTATTATATCATTCTCTAGATAAGTTCAGCTCAGTACTGTATGGGAGAATATTCATTATTTATGTGGAAAATACTGTGGAACCGCATGCATTTTTTAGGCTTCAAAGAGCAGAGAAACTAACACTGGCACACATATTACTAGAAAATACGACATTTTAAACCATACTTGTACTCTTCTTAGATAACATACTTAATTGTACACATATCAAACCAATAAATACAAATATTTACTAACTAAATTTGTTGATTGAGAATAATTTCAAACTTTGTGTAGGAGCTCACCAAGATGACTGACGAAGTTAACGTTGTAAGACATTACATCTTTATTTATTCATTATTAATTTGTAATTATAGGGAATTGATGATTATTAATTTATTCAGGTTTATTTCTATCTCAGTAAAGGTTTTAAAAGAACTCGATCTAGAATTCGAGGTCCCCCTGATCAAAAACTGACTTATGATTTCAATAGTTATCGTTTATCAGCTACTCGTGCCAGCGAGAAGTTGATGTCAGTGTATATTAGCAATTGAATATGTAAATTTTGTATTCTCCCTGGCCATGGGTGAAATACAGTTATGATTATTTGTAAGCTCTTGAAGCAGAGGTAATTATTATAAGTAAGCTACGAGATAAGTAGCAATGATCTTGGCAAGGTTTGACTTTAAAATTATACGGCACCAGACAATGATTCTTTATAAATGAAAACAAGAATTTATTTTCTATTCTAGATTACATTAAAACTAAGCTTAAACATACACATACACACAAAGATTCGAGGAAATGAGTTGACGGAGTTGCATGAAGTTTTCAAAGTTCTAACTCGTTTAACGAGTGGTTTTAAATTCAGCCTAGGAGAACACCAAGCAGCGATTGTCTTATCTTTACTGTTTAATTCAATTCTACACCAGTTCAGCTGAGTTGAAGAGTTTGTTCGTTTACTTGCGTTCTGTTTAGTTGAGAGCTGACCGCTGAGGCAATTCCTTCGCTGACGCGGGCGTGCCGGAGGGGATTCCGTTGCTGATTGGCTGTTGATCTGACGTTGGAATGACGTATGGATGACGTCCTTTTGGGGAACCCCTCTTGGAGTAGTTGGTTGCCGGTTTGACACAGAGGCTTGAGCAGTTCGGTTAACGTCTGAGTTTGAAAGACTTTCAAGTTCTCTGAAGATCGCGAAGTGTCACTGAAATGTCTGAGTTCTTAGATGTTCTTGCTATGGCGGTGTTACGGCGTGGCGCTTGTTCGCGCTCACCAAGGTGCAAGCCAAACGTCTTGATCGGGTAAAACAAGCAAGCCACAAGCCCGTGTTGCAGTGGAGTTTTGATCCGCGGTGTAAGTCCATCCCACAGGTCGCTGTTCCAATCAGATAGTGGCTGCGGGGTTTGGCCACGCCCCATACGGTTTCTTATCATGCATGAATCACATGCTGTTTGTGGCGAGTATTTCTGCAAGTTTTTGAGAACTTCTTATAAAACTATCATAACCGGAAAATGATGCTGAATATCAATTATTCACTTACACCACTGTTCTGTGAACAACACAAGCTCTCATTCAAACTCAAACAACAGGTATTTTGCATACACAGTAATCGTAATTAACTAAAAAGAAAAGTTATAAAGCAACGATTAAGATATCATGGTTTCAATAACACATCCAACATATTAAGACATAAACTATTATTTGTAAATTCAGTTGCTCCGAGACTTTCAATGATTTTCACTGATTGTCTGTGTACCCTCTGTTTCTTTGTCTGTGACAAAAGGAAGTAAGGGTTTTGGTCATGCGGTATAAATCCCGTGTTTGCGTGCCTGAGGGCATCAGTTAATTCACTCATCCTTTTCCGGCTGGATATACTAATTCTATGCATCCACGATCACGAGGCATCCATATGTCGTCAAAAGGCTTTTCAGCTCTGGTACAAAAGATCTCTGTGGTATCTCTTGATTAGATTAATTCAAAGCCTCATGATGGTGATCCAGTGGCATCTCCGTGTCCTGTATATGAAAACCCTACAACAGTTTCTGTCTGCTCTGCAACGTTCTCACAAAAAGTTTTCTCGAGATAAGTGATGTTGAGAACGTGACATCGTTATTGAATTGATTCAACACTTTTTTTTTTTAAGTTGAGGGGGCAAATACTCTAGTTCAGTCAGTAGAGACAGTGAGAACTTAATGTTAAGTTGAATAAACAAATTCTGCAAGTTGTGTCAACTTAAAAAAATCATTGAAACAACTAAACTGCGAGATCATTTTTATAAGCTTTAAGCATAAAAAGTTCATCCCTTACGAAAATTAACCATGGTTTTACTACAAATAAAACCAAAAACAAACATGGTTACTATAGTTAAACCATGGTAACTACAAATTAACCATGGTTTCTGTCAGGACCACTATCGTCAAATGATAGATACTTAGCATAAAGTTTGGTTTGGCGGTATGGTTCTGTTCTGGGCAAAAAACTTCCTGCTCATTCATGCAGCCTGTCATGAATGAGCAGGTAGAGCAGCAATAATAACCCCCCTAGGTTTAACAGAACAGAACAAGGCAGATATCGTTAATGTACTTAATGATATTTAAGTGTGACACTTTATTCAAGATAAAGGAGTCTGGAATATCAGAAAGCTAAGTCCTGACATTGGCGAAAGGTGGAGCTGGGGATGGAGTAGGGTAATTTGCTCCTGAGCAAGCTGAAAAGCTGCTGAATAATACGGAATAGAGCTTATATAGGAATGCCGCGATAGGTGTCGTATTCCTATAGGTAGATGTGATCAGCTGAGAATCAGCTGATGCAAGCTTGACTCACGTGACCTGCCAGAACTAACGCTAACGCTTAATTTTTGCTACACTAACCATAGTTTAACCATTGTATTTGTAGTAAAACTGGTTATACAAATAGTAAACAATGCGCCAAAAAAAATGGTTACTACACTTTTACTACGATAAAACCATGGTTAACTTTGATATAGGTTATACTAAAATCTTTTTTTTTTCAAACTACTTAACTTTACAAACATTTGACATATTAAATATACATCATTAAGCGTCTATTTCAAGGTGCAACAGATTTTCTACATAGTCTAAT
>JADLZN010001948.1:43780-68610 GCA_018155175.1 Sinocyclocheilus anophthalmus
TACGGTACAGACGTGAATTTACATTTCCTTCAGCCTGAGGATTATTAATTTCACTTTTGGTATGAAAGGGCTTTTACATTTGCCAAAAGTAGAACTTTTTATATTAAAAACAAACAAGCAAGCCCAGATATAGGAAAACGCGTTGCAATCTATAAAATGTAACTAACATGATTAGTTACTTTTTTAGGGAGTAATGCAATATTGTAACGCATTACTTTCAAAAGTAACACTGTCCATTACTTTTTTCAACTGTTAGTGATTCATGTATAAGGATTTTTAATCGTTACACAAAATAATAATAATAAATATACATAATAAAAATGCCTAAGTGAAATATTAGGAGAAATTAGGCATTAGAGTAAGTTTGTTGTAGTTTTGAAACACCACATGTCAGATCTAGGGGTCTGACACATCTAGACACAGACAAGAGCCTAAGTTCCCAACACTTACTTTCAGTTTGTGACAGTTTATATGTCTACTCATCATGGCACCAGAAGTAAACTATTCTGATAAGAAAAGTAGGCTCATGTAAAGATATTAGACATTGTTGTAGTTTTGTAGCATTGTTGTAGTCTGTTCTTTAATAACACACACCAACATTAAATGTGTGTTGTATGTAATTCTTGTTGCACGGATACAAACGCCACATTATGTTGCATTTTATAGCTGTTTGCGTGTATATTGAATAAACCTTCTCTACCTGGTTGCTCCCGGCGCTGAAACAGCACCCCATGACAGCAGTCCAGCAGCTTCAGTCTCTTCTGTGTGAGTTTTTCGTCTTAGAAGCGGTTAGTTTGCTTGTTTGCTGTTAAGAGCTTCGCTGCAAACGCAGGAACCATCACATGACAGAACCAAAGCAAGCCTGCAAGGCTGGCAAAAAAGCGTACTGCGTTCAGCAGCGACACGCAGCGACAAAGACACGCAATCCCATTCATTTCATCAGGTTTGCAATTGAATTTGTGCTTTTGAAAAATTTATATCTCACATTTATTAACATTACACACATTTGTGAATTAAAAAATAAATTAATAATGCACTTATTTGGATCAAAAGGCCAATGTAATGATACATGATCTAATGTAGCCTAATTATATTCCCTGTAGGTTTTCATATACAGGAGATTGAACTGAGAAGTGAAGTGAAGTGACATGTGGCCAAGTATGGTGACCCATACTCGGAATTAGTGCTTTGCATTTAACCCATCCTAAGTGCACAGCAGTGAACACACACACGGAGCATGAGTGATATATATCTTGCTGTAAATTTATATATAAAGTCCAATTCAAATATTAACCATATTTAGCCCATCAGACATACTGTCTAATCATAAACTGTGTTGGAATACTGTATGTATATAGCTACGTATGTAAACTATTAAAGGGGTCATATGATGCGATTTCAGTTTTCCTTTCTCTTTGGAGCGTTAAAAGCTCTTGGTGCATAAAGAAGATCTAAAGTTGCAAAGCAAAGTCTCAAAACCAAAGTGATATTCTTTATAAAAGTTAAGACTCTGCCACGCCCCCACATATCTACCTCACTATGTGGAAATATTAGCATAATGCCGCCCATGTTCACGCAAAGAAAGAAGGCGTAACTTTTATTCTCGCTGTAGTATTGTTGTTGCCGCCGCCGCCATGTCCTGAAGACGCTGTGTGCTTCGTTGTGAAAGCGAAACTACTTTATTTGGTCTTCCAAAAGAGGACGATATCTGCTTCGTCATGCCTGGAGCTGATCCGTGCTGGTCGCTGAGGAAATACATCACTTTCGCGGTCGATCCTCCGGATCGCATACTCTACAGGCTCGCGGCTTCCTCTAGGCCTCCGTCCTCCATCACTCAAGGCCGGCGTGTGTTACGCGTTTCCGTATTTGTTAAAGCGAAACTACTTTGTTTGGTCTTTCCAAAAATGGACACGACTAGAAATAAATGGTTAAGTTGTATTTACAACACTGTTCCAGAAAAGTTTAACCCAAATATTCAGATGTGTCCAGTGCATTTTATGGAGGACTGTTTCCTGATCCTGGGAGAGTAGACTACAATGCCGGCTGTTTCTGACTCACAGACTGTAAGTAAGTAAGTTTTTTATATTTAAAGAAATTGCCACTGAAGATTCAAACGCGAGTTTTGAGCAGTGCGAGTAGCGCTTGTTGTTTGTCATTTTCTCCGATCACAAATGCAGACATTTTTTTTTGTTTACGCGGC
Organism: Sinocyclocheilus anophthalmus; assembly: GCA_018155175.1. Lineage (NCBI taxonomy): Eukaryota > Metazoa > Chordata > Actinopteri > Cypriniformes > Cyprinidae > Sinocyclocheilus > Sinocyclocheilus anophthalmus. The sequence goes on from JADLZN010001948.1 coordinate 45,981, forward strand.
ACAATGCAACGCAACGTTGTTATATAATATAAGTCATTATAATCCATTATTATGTCACCACTGGATGCAATGAATGCCTCGTTTATAATGGGTTTTTAATGTTTTTGTCTCGTCGCTCCGGCCGGACAGGGCATCACAGTATGGTGAGGGGCGTAACATTTCCGTCACACGCTTGAGGTATTCGGTCAATCACAACGCACTGGAAAGCTGGCCAATCACAGCACACCTCGCTTTTTCAGACCGATGAGTTTTGTAAAAATCTACGCGTTTCAGAAAGTCAGGGCATAGAGGAGAAACAATCATGTACAGTATGTGGAAAATAATGTGTTTTTTTAACCTTAAACCACATAAACACATTTCATTACACCAAATACACAAAATAATGTTCTTTTTAGCAGCATCATATGACCCCTTTAAAAAAATACCTTAATTAGGCTGCAAATAGCCTATGCAAGGGAGACGTGCAGCAGAAGAAAAAAAAACTATACTGTAACTGTAATCAAATGAAGGTGACTAGAAAGTCGAAACTATGATGTGCAACCAGAGATTTGTGGGGAAGAATGCTTTGAGAAGCATGTCACTGTGTGCACTGAGGATACACAGAAGAGAGAAGAGCGAGAGACACCAGCTAAAGCTAAAAGTGAAGCAGCTATTCTGTGTTTTTAATTGCTCGCTTTTTTCTTACCAGAAACACTCTGTATTCCCTAACAGCAAATATGTTCACGTAACTTTTAAGAAAGTAAATGCAGTAACTTATTTTGGATTTCTTCAGATCTGGTCCTTTGGCTCTCAGTATTGATCACAGTTCACACCTGCAGTGAAGCCCCTCCTACAACAACTCACCTGAGAACAATTCATACTGGGAATATTCACATAATCCCTACATGTAAAAGGACAACCTACCATGGCCTCTCGATGCCGTGCGTGGGTGTCGCTGAAATCTGTGTGACTGTTAAAGATGGAGTTTGTTAAAGAGGAGATTGATGACATGAGTGTTTCAGAACCTTCTTGATTCTTCAGTATGGACTGCTTAGAAACATTGAAGTTTCAATTAAAAATATTTAGTGGCTGTGAAATAATGAGCATGATAAATGATCATCTTAACTACATATCCACATTTTAATTTTATTAATAAAGAATGACAGAACTAACCTCTAGCACATCAAAGATCTGATACTTGATACTTACAGATAAATATGTGACCTGCTTTTGGTTTGGTTTCTGCTATTAAATCAGGTTCACTTGAACTGATTTTAACCACGTTATTTATTTATTTTTAGACTGGATGGAAGTAAAACAGCAAAGACATGAGGTGAATGAAGTGGAGGAGGAACCAAAGAATTCAAGTGCTCATATTGTGACAAGAGTTTAATTCAGTCTGAACACCTGAAAGTTCATGAGCAAGTTCATACTGGAGAGAAACCGTACCACTGTACTCAGTGTGGAAAGATTGTCAAACATTCAAACTCTGTAGAGAATCATATGAAAAATAATTGTCCGAAGTTATCATTATGAGCAAAGTGTATCTATTCATCCAGTTAGTTCGTTTCCAGGTGCTTTATTGGTATGACAAATATTTGTACCTTCATATTGTCAAAGCAATTGCACCGTTTCTGCATGTAATTACAATGAGAATAGTGCAAAACAACAAAGACAAAACAGTGTAACTGACAATTAGTGAATTAATAGTCTGACAGAAACACAGCCGTCATGTTTAAATGAGCTGCTAAAAAGCCAATAGTTCCCTGTTTTCTCCTCATGCATTATGATGATGTCTGAGATCTTCTGTAAATTGGCACATTAAGCTCATTTCATTGTGTGTCAACAGACTGAGTCAAACTACAGGATCAACAATTAGCATTTTCATTCAGTCTGTCTGCCGGTGTCCTGACATTTCATCATACCCGTCAGATTGTCTTAACAGGGCTATACTACACATGTGGACATCAATATTGCATTAATTTTCACATGCTAAACAACACATAATAACTGTATTTTCATTACTGTAAGGGTAGGTTTAGGGTTGGAATAGGTGTTAATAAAGCATAATCTGATGGGTAGCATTTTTTGTTGTCGCATTGTGCTACCTACTGTTTCATTGGGAGGTATAGCAAAATCTGACAGGGTAGCACAAATCATCTGGTTCAGACCAATTATATATTATACATTCTATATAACGTTTTGGTTTTGTATTTTTTTTTTTTTTTTTCACAGCGTGATTATTGTCACCTCAATCACTCAGATCATCTGCCAGACAAAGACTTTCATGGATTCAGTTTCCATTCTCTTTCTGATGAAAGAAATACAGAAATGAAGAAGAATCCAAAATTTAAATGTCATGGATGAATTTATTGATTACTCAATATTTTAGAGTGAGAAGCTAAATTAAAGGGTAAAAAATAACTTTATAAAGATGGCAGCATCATTATTTTATTTTTACACAGATAAGGTCTATTAAAATCAGCTGAGTTTAGCAAAGCTTGCTGCATTATATGCCAATGGTTATGCTTCAAAAACTGGGAAAAAAGCAACTGTTGTATTTTTTCCTGAAGTTTGCAGGCCTGTAACTCAAGAAATATTAAAGATATCTCAGTATCCTTTTATAAACTGGTTCTTAAACTTTTCTTTTAACATCTTCATTTTTAAGGTCCTATATGGTTTGGTTTGATAGAAAAAAGAAGATGCATTTCTAGTTTCAAGAGTATTTGTTCCTCAGACATTCCTCTGTAAATAAGTAGCAGCTGTATGAAAATGAGTAAAATTCAACAATATACTCATAGAGACACATTGCGATCCCCATATCGCTGGGATTGAAATATATAGAACTTTAAAAATGAGGAATCAAGGAAAATTGTGTAAAACCAGAATCTACACTGAAAAATTGAACAATTGCACATTCCATTTATACTGAATTGAACATATATGGCCTTAAAAATGGAATATTAAAGAAATGTTTTGTTAAAAACCATTAAGAAGACCCATTAACCACCTAAAAGGTTATTGAGATATCTTTAATACTTATTGAGATACAGGAGTGCAAACTTCAGAGAAAAATAAAAACATAAAAAGTGCTTTTCGCATTCTTGAACTGTCACAATGCAACAATAATTGCTGAAGTCAGCAGATTGTACTAATAGAATTACCAATCTTTGTGCAAAAATTAAATAATGATGCTGCCATCTTTTTAAAGTCTTTTTTCATGCTGTAATTTGGCCCCATATCCCACATGAAAGTTGGTGAAGTTTCTGAAATTCGTTTGATTTGACACAAAAAATAAAACTATACTAAGGTCACGGTTTGTACTGGATTTGTTTCAGTGTTGTGTAAGCGGTCACCGTGATTGACACGGCCAATGAAATCTTCAGAATCTGTGGTGGGCGGAGTTTGTGCTTTAACTGTGTTTAAAAGATGAGGAATATTCACATCATCCTACAGGACTGGTGCAGACTCCAGGTGCAGCAGCTGAAATCTGACACATACTATGGTAAAGATGGAGTTTGTTAAAGAGGAGATTGACGACATGAGTGTTTCAGAACCATCCAGAATAAAACATGAAGATACTGAGGAACAAACAGGTTGGTGTCCATTCTTGATTCTTCATTGTTGACTGCTGACAAAAATGAACGCTTCTGTTAAAAAGATTTAGTGGCTGTGAAATAATGAGCAACAGGAATGTTAAATTATTTCATTATTACATCATCTAACTGATCATATCCACATTTTAATTTTATTAACAAGGAATGACAGAACTAATCTTTGGCACATCAAAGATCTGATACTTCATACTCACAGATAAATATGTGACCTCCTTTGGTTTCTGTTATAAAATCAGGTTCACTTTAACTGATTCTAACCACATCATTTGTTTATTTTAGACTGGATGGAAGTAAAACAGCAAAGACATGAGGTGGATGAAGTGGAGGAGGAACGTTGTAAAGTCAAAACTTCAAGAAAAAAAGCCAAACAGCTTCACACCTGCTCACAGTGCGGAAAGAGTTTCAGACTAAAAGGAATCCTTAAACAGCACATGAGGATCCACACTGGAGAGAAACCATACACATGCCCTCAGTGTGGAAATAGTTTCAGACAAAAAGGAGTCCTTAAGAAGCACATGAGAATCCACACTGGAGAGAAACCATACACATGCCCTCAGTGTGGAAAGAGTTTCACGATTAAAGGAAACCTTAAGATTCACATTAGAATTCACACTGGAGAGAGGCCTTACATATGCCCTCAGTGTGGAAAGAGTTTTATTGATGCATCAGGTCTCAGTTATCATCTGCACATTCACTCTAGAGAAAAGCCTTTTAACTGTGATCAGTGTGGTAAAAAGTTTATTTCATCATCAAATCTAAAAAAACACCTGACAGTTCATTCAGATGAGAAGCCTCATGTGTGTTCGTACTGTGGAAAGAGTTTTTCAAATCTGGACAATTGTAAACAGCACCAGAAAACACATGATGAAGTGAGAGATCATGTGTGTTGTGAGTGTGGGAAGAGCTTTACTACAGCTGTCTATCTGAAACAGCACCGAAGGATTCATACTGGAGAAAAACCTTACAAGTGCTCATATTGTGGCAAGAGTTTCAATCAGTCTGGAAGCCTAAAACAACACGAGCGAGTTCATTCTGGAGAGAAGCCGTATCACTGCATGTGGGAAGTGTTTAAACAGTCAAATTTCTGTAGAGAATCATATGAAAAAGATTTGTCTGAAGTCGTCATTATGAGCAAAGTGTATCTATTCATCCAGTAAGTTAGTTTCCAGGTGCTTTATTGGCATGACAAATATTTGTACATTCATATTGTCAAAGCAATTACAATGAGAATAGTGCAAAACAACAAAGACAAAACAGTGTAACTGACAATTAGTGAATTAATAGTCTGACAGAAACACAGCCGTCATGTTTAAATTAGCTGCTAAAAAGCCAATAGTTCCCTGTTTTCAGCTCATTCATTATGATGATGTCTGAGATCTTCTGTAAATTGGCACATTAAGCTCATTTCATTGTGTGTCAACAGACTGAGACAAACTACAGGATCAACACTTTATGTAATAATCACCTGTTGATGTGTGTTTTTAATCTTTTACCCCTCAGTTAAAGATCATTATTAAAAATACTATTAAAGGCTACAGAAACCATTCCTGCACTTGTCATGTTTTTGACATTGAAATAGCATAAATTAGTCTGTCTGCTGGTTTTGTTCAGACCAATTATATATTATACATTACATATAATGCTTTGGTTATGTATTTTTTTTCACCGCTGAATTCATTGGTCAACTCAATCACTCAGTCACCTGCCAACAAAAGACTTCATGGATTCAGTTCACAGCTCTTTCTAATTAAAGAAATACATAGTGGTGGATGAAGTACCTAAAAGCCACACTCAAGTAAAAGTACAGACATCTTACCAGAAAATAACGTTGGAAGAAGTTGAAGTAGAATATTACTTGAGTAAAAGTCTTAAAGTATGTGATATTATTGTACTTAATTATGGAGGTTGTTTTATTAAACAAATATTGTAGTCAAGTACAAGTAATCAAAAGTTGAAAGTTAAATAATATAAAAAAATGTTTATACACAGTTTGAGCAGCAAGATTGTATTCATTTTTAATTCTTTCTTCCACGTTGTATCTTTGGTTTTTCAAATTCAATTCAATTTATTTGTATAGCGCTTTTCACAAAGACCTTGTTTCACAGAAAATGCAGGTGTCTACATTACAATTTAGATTCTTTTATAATATAATAAAATAAGAGCCCTTCATCTGGTACGAAGCCTCTTTCATTCCAACATAAGAAAACCTTTCTGGGATCTGCATCTGAAGTGGCATTTAGATGTATTTACACAGTTTAATGTAGCGGGGACATTGATGCATTTAACCTGCAGTTACAAATGCACAAATAATGCTTTTTTTTAAACATAAACGTTAAATAACTATGATTTAAAACATTAAAATTGTTGAAATGTGGAATTAAAACCACCATTAGGAGCGCACGTCACGGAAACGAGTCATTGAGATTTAACCGATTCGTTCAGACGGCTTATTCTTTCAGGAACAAAGCATTTGACTGTGTTGATGAGTGAATCACTGAGTCATTTTTATCAACCTATTTGTTCAAAAAGCTGATTCATTCAATAAAGTAACACCGTCCTGTGTCTTGTTCAGAGACACAAAACAGCACTGTGATCTTTGTTTGGAACAATTTCCGTTGGCAAAATTGGGCAAAACAGGCAATATTGTGTCTGAAATGTAAGTCACTTAAAGGGTTAGTTCACCCAAAATTATAATTTCTTTTCATTACTCACCCTCCATGGGGGCTCGTTTCAAACCCGTAAGACCTTCATCTTCATCTTCGGAACACAAATGAAGATATTTTTTTATGAAATCCGAGAGCTCTCTGAACCTGCATAGACCGCAACACAACTGAAATGTTCAGATACGATAGTCCAGAGACGTAGCAAGGAGATCTTTAAAATAATCATGTGACATCATGGTTCAACCGAGTTTTAATACGAAGCTACGAAATACTTTCTGTGCGCAAAAGAAACAAAAAAAGACTTATTCAACAATTCGTCTCCTCCGCGTCACCCTGTGCCATTTTGGAGAATATCTGCTGGACGTAATCAGCGTATGCTGTTCTGTGTCGGCTGCGTCACGCCGGATCTGTTTCCTACGTTGTTGTTATTTGATCTGAATGGAAACAGCGTATACGTGTGACGCAGCTGACACAGAATAGTATATGCTGTTTGCGTTCAGTGGATACTCTCTAAAATGGTGCTAGGGTGATGCGGAGGAGACGAATTTTTGAATAAAGTCGTTTTTTTTTTTTCTTTTGCACACAAAAAGTATTCTCGTAGCTTCGTATAATTGTCACATGGATTATTTTACCGATCTTCTTGCTACTTTTCTGGACTTGGGAACATTTCAGTTGCACTGCTGTCTAGACAGCTCTCAGATTCCATCAGAAATGGAATGGACACATTGACTTTGTGTGATAGTAAAATGAAGTGTCAGTATGTACTGGTTGTTTAAATTGGTGTCTTTGTTTACTGTATTCTTGCTCCTGATCTAATGAAATAAATGGAGCCCATTCCAAATAGGCACTGATGCTGATTTTTTTGGGTCTATTCTTATTCTACGATAACTATGACTCCAGTGAAGCACTAAAGTAACTACTTCAGAAAACTGACAGAAGAGTTTGTGCCTTCAGAACTTCATCCCAGGTTATGTCAGCTCAGCAGCAATATCAAATGAGGTGCTCATGCGTTTCTCTTATAACGTGCATAGAAGGGATAGTTCAAGTAGTTATATTTTTCCCTAATTTTTCATCAATGTATAATGTATCTGACGGTCGTCTTTTAGGGATTATCAGACGCTGTCAAGTTTAAAGAAGTTTCATTTTTTATTTTATTTTTAATTCCCACCGTTTTGAATCCATACAGATGTCCGTTGAGCTCGATCCGATTCGCACTCTGTTTTAACGGTCTCTAATGCAGCACTGGGCTCAAATAAAATAGCCTACATACTAAATTGTATTATATCATTCTCTAGATAAGTTCAGCTCAGTACTGTATGGGAGAATATTCATTATTTATGTGGAAAATACTGTGGAACCGCATGCATTTTTTAGGCTTCAAAGAGCAGAGAAACTAACACTGGCACACATATTACTAGAAAATACGACATTTTAAACCATACTTGTACTCTTCTTAGATAACATACTTAATTGTACACATATCAAACCAATAAATACAAATATTTACTAACTAAATTTGTTGATTGAGAATAATTTCAAACTTTGTGTAGGAGCTCACCAAGATGACTGACGAAGTTAACGTTGTAAGACATTACATCTTTATTTATTCATTATTAATTTGTAATTATAGGGAATTGATGATTATTAATTTATTCAGGTTTATTTCTAGCTCAGGTTTTGAAAGAACTCGATCTGAGAATTCGAGGTCCACCTGATCAAAACTGACTTTGAATTTCAATAGTTTATACGTTTATCAGCTACTCGGCCAGCGAGAAGTTGATGTCAGTGTATATTAGCAATTGAATATGTAAATTTTGTATTCTCCCTGGCCACGGGTGAAATACAGTTATGACAACTTGTCAGTTGTTGAAAGAGGTAATTATTATAAGTAAGCTACGAGATAAGTAGCAAGGATCGTTTGGCATAGGTTTAACCTTAAAATTATATGAGCCAAGAAACTTCTTGTTTATAAATGAAACATGAATTTTATTGGCTAATCTAGATTACTTAAAAACCTAACTAAAACATACACATATACACACATACACACAAAGATTCAAGGAAATTGAGTTGACGGGTTTCATTAAGTTTTCAAGTTCTAACCTCGTTTTAACGGTGGTTTTCAATTCAGCAGCCTAGAGAACACCAAGCAGCGATTGTCTTATCTTTACTGTTTAACTTAGCTCTACACCAGTTCAGCAGATCTGAAGAGTTTGTTCGTTTACTTGCGTTCTGTTTAGTTGAGAGCTGACCGCTGAGGCAGTTCCTTCGCTGACGCTGCTTCCTGGATGTCTGTTGAGGGGAATTCCTTCGCTTATTGGCTGTTGATCTGACGTTGGAATGACTTATGGGTGACGTCCTTTTGGGGAACCCCTCTTGGAGTAGTTGGTTGCCGGTTTGACACAGAGGCTTGAGCAGTTCGGTTAACGTCTGAGTTTGAAAGACTTTCAAGGTCTCTGAAGATCACGAAGTGTCACTGAAATGTCTGAGTTCTTAGATGTTCTTGCTATGGCGGTGTTATGGCGTGGCGCTTGTTCGCGCTCACCAAGGTGCAAGCCAAACGTCTTGATCGGGTAAAACAAGCAAGCCCTAAGCCCGTGTTGCAGTGGGGTTTTGATCCGCGGCGTAAGTCCATCCCACTGGTCGCCGTTCAAATCAGATAGTGGCTGCGGGGTTTGGCCACGCCTTGTGTGGTTCCTTTATCATGTATGAATCACATACTGTTTGTGGCGAGTATTTCTGCAAGTTTTAAAGAACTTCTTATAAAACTATCATAACCGGAAAATTATGCTGAATATCAATTATTCACTTACACCAATGTTCTGTGAATAAAACAAGCTTTCATTCAAGCTCAAAAAACAGGTATTTTGCATACACAGTAATTGTAATTAACTAAAAAGAAAAGTTATAAAGCAACTATTAAGATATCATGGTTTCAATAACACATCCAACAGAAAGCATATTATTTGGGAGTATATTGCTCCGATACTTTCAAATGATTTTCACTGATTGTCTGTGTACCCTTCTGTTTCTTTGTCTGTGACAAAGGAGTAGGTTTGGTCATGCGGTATAAGCCCGTTTTGCGTGCCTGAGGGCTCATTAATTCACCTTCATTCTTTTTTAAAAAAAAAAAAGAAGTTCTGGATTATACGAATCTATGCAGGGCCAGATTCCACCGATCCAACAACGGGGCATCCATGTGTGCGTCAAAAGGCTATTTCTCTACTCTGGTACAAAAGAATCGTCTGTGGTATCAAACTCTTTATTATATTAACTTCAAAGCCTCATGATGGTGTGAACCAGTGGCAAATCTCCCGTGTCCCCTGTATATGTGCCTATCCCCCTCCCTACAAACAAAACCTTGCTCCTTCTTTCCCGCTCTGCCCCAAACGGTCCTTCTCTTCACACAAGGCACGGAGTTCTCGAGATAGAAATGATGGTTGAGAACGGTGACATCGTTTTGAATTGTTAAACACTTTTTTTTTTTTAAGTTGAGGGGGGGGCAATACTCTAGTTCATCCAGTATAGACGTGAGAACTTATGTTTTAAGTTGAATAAACCAATTCCTGCAAGTTTGTCAACTTAAAAAAAATCAGTGAACACCTAACTGCGAGATTCATTTTTATAAGCTTTACGCATAAAAATTCATCCCTAACGAAAATTAACCATGGTTTTACTACAAATACAACCAAAAACAAACATGGTTTACTATGTTAAACCATGTAAACTCCAACATTAAAATGGGTTCTGTCAGGACCACTATCGTCAAAATGATAGATACTTAGCATAAAGTTTGGTTTGGCGGTATGGTTCTGTTCTGGGCAAAAACCTCCCTGCCCATCCATGCAGCCTGTCATGAATGAGCAGGGAGAGCAGCAATAATACACCCCTAGGGTTAACAGAAGAGAACAAGGCAGATATTATTAATGTACTTAATGATATTTAAGTGTAACACTTTATTCAAGATAAAGGAGTCTGGAATATCAGAAAGCTAAGTCCTGACTGTTGTGAAAGGTGGAGCTGGGGATGGAGGAGGTTAATTTGCTCCTGAGCAAGCTGAAAGCTGCTGAATAAAACGGATAGAGCTTCTATGGAAAGCCGCTATGGTGTCTTATTTCCTATAGGTAGATGTGGTCAGCTGAGAATCAGCCGATGCAAGCTAGACTCACGTTACCTGCCAGAACTAACGCTAACGCTTAATTTTTGCTACACTAACCATAGTTTAACCATTGTATTTGTGTAACCTGGTTATACACATGTACACAATGCCAAAAAAAATGGTTACTACACTTTACTTACGATAAAACCATGGGTAACTTTTGATATAGGGTATACGACAGCTGTTTCTTTTTCAAACTACTTAACTTTACAAACATTTGACATATTAAATATACATCATTAAGCGTCTATTTCAAGGTGCAACAGATTTTCTACATAGTCTAATGCTTTTTACACAATTCAACCTGTTACATTTCTTCATTAGTGTAATAAAAATTTACATTCTATGACTTCTAAAATGAATGACTTCTACTCAGCCAACAGCAAGAAGGAGGCTCGTAAAATGGGGGGAGAACCTGCATCAGCACCACTGACGGATTAATATAGCGATGAATATCAAGTGAACGTCTTTTATCAGATTAGCCTAATTTAAAGCGATTTGTACAGCACTGACCTGCAGACCTGTGAAACTCCTCTTTGATGATTTGTGCCCACGAAACAACACAAACATTCTCAGAAAGAGCGTGAGAGCGAGGCACACTTTCCTTACCATTCAACATACAGCGGCCTTACTAATGCGATGCATCTCCAATGTTATATAGTTATACAGTTATCAATATTACGATGGTATTGTTAAAATGTGCTGGAAATATTAAAAATAAAAGTACTCACACTGAAATCAAGTTTTAAACAAACAGGAAACATTGGACTTATAACATATCATGTTGTCTACTAACCTATACTTAGACAATGAAGGTACAGATATTTGTCATGCCAATAAAGCACCTGGAGTCTAACTTACTTACTTACTGAATAGATACACTTTGCTAATCATGACAACTTCAGACGAATCTTTTTCATATGATTCTCTACAGAGTTTGAATGTTTAAAACTCTCTCCACACTGAGTACAGTGGTACGGTTTCTCTCCAGAATGAACTTGCTTGTGTACTTTCATGTGTGCAGACTGAGTGAAACTCTTGTCACAATATGAGCACTTGTAAGGTTTTTCTCCAGTGTGAATTCTTTGGTGAAGTTGCAGATATCTAGCTGTAGTGAAGCTTTTCTCACACTCACAACACACATGAGCTTTCTGGTCATTATGTATTTTGTTGTGCTGTTTTAAATTGTGTTGCAGTGAAAATCTCTTTCCATAGAAAGAACAGAGGTTTCTCATCTGAATTAACTTTTTTCGTTTTGATGAGATAAAATCTTTACCACACTGATCACAGCTAAATGGCTTTTCTCCAGAGTGACAGAGCATATGATATGTGAGACCTGATGCAGCAGTAAAACTCTCTGCAATTACCTTAACAATATAGATGTTCAAATATTTGCCATAAACACCTAATTGATAGACTTTGCTCATTTTGACATCTTTGAATATACATGTTAAGTTACAATCATTTCCAGATGGATAAATGTGAAAACTGAATGTGAACCTTGATTTAACAACAGAAAACAGCAGAGATCAGGTATCAGTCTGTGATTGTCAGATATTTGATGAGCCAAAGCTTAGTTCGGTCATTCACTTGTTACTGCTGTACGGGGTCATGAACATTTAAATGCATTTCTGAATCATTTATCATCATTATACTTATCGATGGACAAAAGCCTGTTTGTTCCTCAGTGTCTTCATGTGTTATTCTGGATGGTTCTGAATCTCTCATGTCATCAATCTCCTAATAAACTAAATAGTATGTGTCAGATTTCAGCTGCTGGAGTTTGTTCTAAGAATTATGTTGTCACGGTGCGTGCGGGGAGATGAAGTGCAGGATGAATGGTTCTTTATTTTAATAATTAAAATTAAACAAAAACAAACGCAAACCACCCCGAGGGGGAAAAACAGACAGGCAGGCTAGGACCTACACTACATGCAGATATAACACACACAATGAGAAATGACGGACCAGCACAGGATTACAGACACCAGGAGAATAAATGGGAAACCAAACGAGGAGGCTAACGAGGGAGACACAGGTGTACACACGTACCAATATGGGGCAACAAGATGGTCGGGATACAACAATATACAGAGCAAGCACATTGCAACACAACAACCACACACAATTACTGGTGCTCACGGAACACAGTCATCTTTTTTGGACACTATCATCTACAAAGAGTAGGGGGGTGTAACCCCGGTGTCATGGCCAAATTTCCCCCCTGGTCTTTGTCAATCATGGCTTCCTAATAATCCCCAACCACTTGATTGGCTCTAACTCTCTCTCCTCTCCACCTGTATCTGGTGTGTGGTTGAGTGCACTGGCGCCGCTGTACTGTGGCTGCCGTCGCATCATCCAGGTGGATGCTGCACACTGGTGGTGGTTGAGGAGAGACCCCCCCCCCCCCACATGATTGTGAAACGCTTTGGATGTACGGCAATACACAATAAAGCGATATATAAATGCATCATTCATTCATTCATCATCGGTGGCGACATCCTGGGCACACCCGCTAAGACTGTGTACAGATTAAATACATTGCCCACTTTTTACTGATACACTGTTGACCATGAGAAGCGGATAAGTCATATTACACTTTGAACTGTCAACACCTTTCACAGGCAAACTGTAATTTAATGAGCTGTAATTTTAAGTGTTTGTTTGCCTACCGTGTTGTGTGTGCGCTGGTAACACACACATAGTTGTTTGTTTAATGGTTTATGAGGATTTTCCCAATAGCATAGAGTGATTTTAATCCAGGTATATTTATTAACGTTATTTTCATTGCTCTGCACGAAATCGCGTCCTGATAAAAGACTATCATCATATGAGCTGCTGAAAGCCAATAGCGTCCCATGTTGTTCGCTCATTCATTAATGATGATGTCTGAGATCTTCTGTATTGCATTAAGCTCATTTCATTGTGTGTGTCCAATCATACTGATACAAACTACAGGATCAGCCACAATAATCGATTACTGACAACTAACCTATCTTTCCCTCATCAGAGATGTCAGGAAATGGAATTTTAATTTACATCATTATACAGACCTACACAGCTTTTATGTTGCAATAATTACTACTGCAGTTATAAAGATGGGTTTTTTTTTTTTTTTTTTTACATATTTTTGTTACTTAAAAAAAATCAATGTAAGACTAAAGTGACTAAATACTTTTGCTGTTCTCCAACAAAACAGGAAAAAACATCTCCACAAATCTTGTTCACAGCAAAACTAATCATTTGCGCTAATCTCATGTTTACTGAATCTGAATCTCACAGCATTTATTTGAAATACTGAATCTGTAGAAAACATTTGCTCACTCTGACACAGAGCAATGCTTTTTAATATGAGTCACAAGAGTCACTGACTGAGTGAAACTCTTTCCACACTGAGTACAGTGGTACGGTTTCTCTCCAGTATGAACTCGCTCATGTGCTTTCAGGTTTACAGACTGAATGAAACTCTTGCCACAATATGAGCACTTGTAAGGTTTTTCTCCAGTATGAATCCTTTGGTGCTGTTTCAGATCGCGAGCTCTAGTAAAGCTCTTCGCACACTCACAACACACATGATTTTTCACTTCATTATGGATTTTCTGGTGCAGTTTACAATTGTCCAGATTTTAAAAACTCTTTCCACAGTACGAATACACATGAGGCTTCTCATCTGAATGAACTTTAAGGTGTTTATTTAGATGTGATGATGAAATAAAATCTTTTCCACACTGATCACAGCTAAATGGCTTTTCTCCAGAGTGAACACGCAGATGATAACTGAGAGCAGATGGACCAGTAAAACTCTTTCCACACTGAGGGCAAGTGAAAGGTTTCTCTCCAGTGTGAACTCTCATCCGGCTTTTCAGGTGTCGGCAGACTAGAGTGCAACTCTTGTCACACATCTGACATTGAAGGTTTTTCTCCAGTATGAATCCTTTGGTGCTGCTTCAGATCGCGAGCTGTAGTAAAGCTCTTATCACACTCAAAGCACATGTGATCTCTCACTTCATTATGTGTTTTCTGGTGCTGTTTATAACTGGCCAGCCGTGAAAAACTCTTTCCACAGTACGAACACACATGAGGCTTCTCATCCGAATGAACTTTCATGTGACTTTTTAGACCTGATGGTGAAATAAACTTTTTACCACACTGATCACAGTTAAAAGGCTTTTCTCCAGAGTGAACGTGCAGATGATAACGGAGACTTGATGCTGCAGCAAAACTCTTTCCACACTGAGTACAGTGGTACGGTTTCTCTCCAGTGTGGATCCTCATTGCTGTTTCGGGATTCCTTTTTGTCTGAAACTCTTTCCACACTGTGAGCAGGTGTGAAGCTGTTTGGCTTTTTTTCTTGAAGTTTTGATTTTACAACGTTCCTCCTCCACTTCATTCACCTCATGTCTTTGCTGTTTTACTTCCATCCAGTCTAAAATAAACAAACGATGTGGTTAAAATCAGTTAAAGTGAACCTGAGGCCACATATTTATCTGTGAGTATGAAGTATCAGATCTTTGATGTGCCAAATGATATTCTGTCATTCCTTGTTCATAAAATTAAAATGATAATGATTAAGATGATAATTTAACATTCCTATTGCTCATTATTTCAGAGCCACTAAATATTTTAACAGAAGCTTTAATGTGTCTCAGCAGTCAACAATGAAGAATCAAGAATGGACACCAACCTGTTTGTTCCTCAGTATCTTAATGTTTTATCCGGGATGTCCTGAACACCTCATGCGTCATCCTCCTCTTTAACAAACTCCATCTTTACCATAGTATGTGTCAGATTTCAGCTGCTGCACCTGGAGTCTGCACCAGTCCTGTAGGATCATGTGAATATTCCTCACCTTTTTAACACAGTTAAAGCACAAACTCCGCCCACCACAGATTCTGAAGATTTCATTGGTCGTGTCAATCACAGGGATCGCCTACACATAGTGTACACAACACTGAAACAAATCCAGAACAAACTCCTTAGTATAGTTTTATTTTTTTGTGTCAAATCAACCAGATTACAGAGTGAAAAAAAGACTGGAAAGATGGCAGCATCATTATTTTATTTTTATACAGTGATTGGTAATTCTATAAGTACAATCTGTTGACTTCAGCAATACTTGTTGCATTGTGACAGTTCAAGAATGCGAAAAGCACTTTTTATGTTTTTATTTTTCCCTGAAGTTTGCACTCCTCTATCTCAATAAGTATTAAATATATCTCAATAACCTTTTAGGTGGTTAATGGTTCTTAACAAACATTTCTTTAAATATTCTCAGTTTTTAAGGACATACTTCAATTCTAGAGACCTGGAGATATGAAATTGTTATATTTTCAGTGTTCAGAAACCAAACGTGGGTCACTTTGCATAGCTGATAACGTTTTATTTTAAAGAAGAATTTCTGAAGAAGATATAATGCTGTATGATATATATATTGTGTTTCGATGGCATTTTCTTTTCATCTGATCTCTTTATGATGCCTAAAGTAGTGTTAAGCGTACTATAGTAGTAACTGCTTTGAATAAGAGGAAATGCTGTTTTTCTGCTTTTCTGTAAGTGCCATTTGTCATACAGTGACTTTTCATTTTTTATACAGCCTGTCTGCCATTGTTGTTCAGACCGATTCTATTTTATATATAACATGCATAATCATTTATTAGGCTGAAATGAGGTTTATCATTTTACAGAACTTCTTGTTTTTGTCTTAGCTATTAATTTAACTGTAAAGTTGTTTAAATCTGAGTTTTAATGAAACTAAATACAATTTCACAATTTCTTATATACCCCCTATTCAGCCTGTACATATTGTACATTTAATGGATTTTTGTAATCTATGCTAGATTTCTGATTAGATATTAATTGAATAATATAACCTCTGCCCTGTTTTATTTTGATAAAACCCTGGGATACATAAAAATTAGCAACCATCCTATAAAGCCATTTTATATGCTACTAAAGTGTTATTTTTAACAGCAAATGCACATAATGAAGTGACAGATCACATGTGTTGTAAGTGTGGGAAGAGCTTTACTACAGCTGCCTATCTGAAACAGCACCAAATGATTCATATTGGAGAAAAACCTTACAAGTGCTCATATTGTGACAAGAGTTTCACTGAGTCTGGAAGCCTGAAAGCACATGAGCGAGTTCATACTGGAGAGAAACCGTACCACTGTACTCAGTGTGCATTAAACCCTAGCGATTCTTATGACAAAGCATAAAAAGCACAATGTTTTCCAAATGTTGTCACAAAGAGCAAATTCTATCCATTCATCCAGTTAGTTCGATAGGTTTTCAGGTTGATTGGTGCGACACAATATTTGTACATTTGTATTGTCAAAGTAGTTGCAGAATTGTTGCATACAATTAAATTTGGCAAACAACAGTGTAACTGACAATTAGTGAAACAATAGTCTGACAGAAACAGAGCCGTAATGCTTAAATGAGCTGCTGAAAAGCCAATAGTTCCCTGTTTTCTCCTCATTCATTATGATGATGTCTGAGATCTTCTGTAAATTGGCACATTAAGCTCATTTCATTGTGTGTCAACAGACTGAGACAAACTACAGGATCAACACTTTATGTGATAATCACCTGTTGATGTGTGTTTTTAATCTTTTACCCCTCAGGTTGAATTTCATGATTAGAAGTACTATTAAATGCTAAAAAAACATTCCTGCACTCGTTGTTTTTTTGTTTTTTTACATTGGATTAGCATAAATTAGAATTTTCATTCAGGATGTCTGTTGTTTTTATTTAAACCAGTTATATATAACATAATTGAAATGCAAGGTTTATCATTTTATAAAATGTTTTGGTTTTGTCAAAATGTTTTATTAATTAGTTAAGCGCAAGCTTAATTTCATTGGTCAACTCAATCACTCCGTCACCCCTCAACAAAATTGTAGACTTCATGGATTCAGTTCACAGCTCTTTATGGTGAGAGAAATACATAAATGAAGAAGAAGGACAAAATATTAAATGTCATGGATGAATATGTATTGAGTAATCAATCAATTTTGATGAGCAGGGTAATTTTTAAAGGTAAAGATTTGCAGCCAAATTACAGGGTAAAAAAATTACTTGAGAAAGATTGCAGCATCGTTATTTTATCATTTTGAACAGAGGTCATTTAGTAAAATCAGTTGAGTTTGGCAACAGCTGCTGCGTTATATGCCAATGGTGACACTTCAATGATGGATGATTCGATTAGGGGTAATTTGGTTGCTTTGTCACTAACTAACCCTATACTAAAGTTTGTACTGGATTTGTTTCAGTGTTGTGTAGGCGATCACTGTAATTGACACGACCAATGAAATCTTCAGAATCTGTGGTGGGCGGAGTTTGTGCTTTAACTGTGTTAAAAAGGTGAGGAATATTCACATGATCCTACAAGACTGGTGCAGACTCCAGGTGCAGCAGCTGAAATCTGACACATACTATGGTAAAGATGGAGTTTGTTAAAGAGGAGATTGACGACATGAGTGTTTCAGGACCATCCAGAATAAAACATGAAGATACTGAGGAACAAACAGGTTGGTGTCCATTCTTGATTCTTCATTGTTGACTGCTGAGACACATTAAAACTGCTGTTAAAAAGATTTAGTGGCTCTGAAATAATGAGCAATAGGAATGTTAAATTATCATCTTAATCATTATCATTTTAATTTTATGAACAAGGAATGACAGAATATCCTTTGGCACATCAAAGATCTGATACTTCATACTCACAGATAAATATGTGACCTCTTTTGGTTTCTGCTATTTAATCAGGTTCACTTTAACTGATTTTAACCACATTGTTTGTTTATTTTAGACTGGATGGAAGTAAAACAGCAAAGACATGAGGTGAATGAAGTGGAGGAGGAACGTTGTAAAATCAAAACTTCAAGAAAAAAAGCCAAACAGCTTCACACCTGCTCACAGTGTGGAAAGAGTTTCAGACAAAAAGGAATCCTTAAACAGCACATGAGGATCCACACTGGAGAGAAACCATACACATGCCCTCAGTGTGGAAAGAGTTATACTGATGCATCAAGTCTCCGTTATCATCTGCACGTTCACTCTGGAGAAAAGCCTTTTAACTGTGATCAGTGTGGTAAAAAGTTTATTTCTTCATCACATCTAAAGAAACACCTGACAGTTCATTCAGATGAGAAGCCTCATGTGTGTTCGTACTGTGGAAAGAGTTTTTCATGGTTGGCCAGTTATAAACGGCACCAGAAAATCCATTATGAAGTGAAAGATCATGTGTGTTGTGAGTGTGGGAAGAGCTTTACTAGAGCTGATCATCTGAAACGGCACCAAAGAATTCATACTGGAGAAAAACCTTACAAGTGCTCATATTGTGACAAGAGTTTCACTGAGTCTGGACACCTGAAAACACATGAGCTAGTTCATACTGGAGAGAAACCGTACCACTGTACTCAGTGTGGAGAGAGTTTCACTCAGTCAGTGGCTCTTGTGACTCATATTAAAAAGCATTGCTCTGTGTCAGAGTGAGCAAATGTTTTCTACAGATTCAGTATTTCAAATAAATGCTGTGAGATTCAGTAAATATGAGATTAGCTTAAATAAACTAATTTTGCCATGAAATCCCATAAGATTTGTGGAGATGTTTTTTTTTCTGTTTTGTTGGAGAACCACAAGTATTTAGTCACTTCTACATTGATGTTTTTTATTCTTTAATTGATTGCCTGCTCATTAAGACACTGACAAAGAAACACCCAAATTAAACTGGAAAATATGTTCCAAAAGATATTTATTTATATGCATTATTATATATGCAACATAAAAGTTGCATAGGCTAAAATCTCAATTTCACTGACATCTCTGATAATATTGATGTGTTAGTCCATTATAGTATTTTAGTTATGTTCAGTAATAGATTTTATTTGTGATGATCTGTTGACACACAATGAAATGAGCTTAATGTGCCAATTTACAGAAGATCTCAGACATCATCATAATGAATGAGCTGAAAACAGGGAACTTTAGGAGACAAAGAGGCTTTTCAGCAGCTCAGTTAAACATGATGGCCCTGTTTCTAGGCCTAAGATTATGGACAATATCTAACTGTATTGTTCTTAATTGTTGTTCATTGTGTTGGTTGCTTGCAGTTCTCCTGCATAACGCCTAAAAAGGTGAAAGTATATAATGCACTTATAAATTAAATCAAAATCAGCAGGCCAGAATAACAGGATTTGGGTCATTTATTCCCTTTTTTCCAAACAAAATGCTCTACACTCCAGTAGGTGGTGCAAATGCACCTTAAAGTGGTTTACAAACTACCACATAATGTAAAAGCGGAAGATCGTCCTGAGAATAAATAACAGGTGAAATCGACTGAAATATGAGAAATATGGAGTTTGTTAAAGTGGAGATTGACAACATGGGTGATCCAGAACCATGTAGAATTAAACATGAAGATACTGAGGAACAAACAGGTTGGTTTCTATTCTTGATTTGAGCAATATATAAATGATACAGACCTACAAACATTGTATAGCAGCTGTCATCCACATTTTAATTGTATTAGCAAGAGAATGACAGAACTAACCTTCGGCACATCAAAGATCTGATACTTTATGTAGAGACCTCTGTTGCTTTCTGCTAATAAATCAGGATTCACTTGAATTGATTTTAATCACATATTATTCTTATTTTAGACTGGATGAAATTGAAACAGCTAATACGTGAAATGAATGAAGCAGATGATGAACGTTGTAGCTACCGTCCAAGCTCAAAGAAGAAAAGCCAAAAAGCTGCACACCTGCTCACAGTGTGGAAAGAGTTTCACACACAAAGGAAATCTGAACACACACGTAAGAATGCACACTGGAGAGAAACCGTACACATGCCATCAATGTCAGGTCTCAGTAAACATATGCTCTGTCACTCTGGAATCAAGCCATTTATCTGTGATCAGTGTGGTAAACATTTTATTTTCACATCACGATTAAAACACACCTACATTTCATTCGATAAGAAGCCCATGTTAGTTCTTACTTGGAAATTCAGTCACCTTTTTATATAGCGCTTTTAACAATACAGTTTGTGTTAAAGCAACTGTACAGCATTAATTAGGGAAATAGTGTGTCAATAATGCAAAATGACAATATTAAACATTCATTTTTCAGTTAAAGACAGTTCATCATTGAATTCAGTGATGTCAACATCCAGCTCAGTTCAGTTTAAATAGTATCTTTGCAATCATTTGCAATCAAGTCAACAATATTGCTGAAATTAAGTGTCCCCAACTATGCAAGCCAGAGGCGACAGCGGCAAGGAGTCAAACCTCCATCGGTGACAGAATGGAGAAAAACCTTGGGAGAAACCAGGCTCAGTTCGGGGGGCCAGTTCTCCTCTGACCATACGAACCCATCGGTTCAATTCCGCAGCAATTAGAATTAAGTTTCTACAATATTCTAGTGGTAGTTATGAGTGGGACTGTCATTAATGTAACGATATGACAGAAATGATGGAAAAATCTTTAAGACAATCAAACAGACGGTGAACACTATTAACAGCAATTATTATTATGCAATCAAACTTATAGCAAAATTTTTTAGTTCTGTATGTTGTTTCAGGGTTGCATTATCTGAGGTCCTCTGAGGGGTTGGCATGATCTCTTCTCAGGTGTTCTGGATCCAGACTGAAGCTTGTGTAAATCCTAGTGGCAAAAAACAGTGAAACAAATAGAGACATAATTAGCGTAGTTGCTGTTCCAACCAAGCACAATTGATTTGTTTAACCCAAACTAAAGAATAATAATGTGCATTTGATCAGATATAACTGCAGTAAAAGATTATGAGATGCATTATTTGAATGCCTGGCCAAAGAGATGTGTCTTTAATCTAGATTTAAACAGAGAGAGTGTGTCTGAACCCCGAACGTTATCAGGAAGGCTATTCCAGAGTTTGGGAGCCAAATGCGAAAAAGCTCTACCTCCTTTAGTGGACTTTGCTATCCTAGGTACTACCAAAAGTCCATAGTTTTGCGACCTTAGGGAGCGTGATGGTTTGTAGCGTGGTAGAAGACTAGTTAGTTATGCAGGAGCTAAACCATTTAGGGCATTTTAAGTAAGTAGTAATATTTTGTAACTGGTACGGAACTTAATAGGTATCCAGTGTAGAGACTGTAAAATTGGGGTAATATTATAATTTTTTCTTGACCTGGTAAGGACTCTAGCCGCTGCATTTTGGACTACCTGTAGCTTGTTTATTGAAGATGAGTTTTTCACGGCTGGACCATTGTAAACAGCATAAAAAAACTCACGGTGAAGTGAGAGATCATGTGTGTTGTGAGTGTGGGAAGAACTTTGCTAGAGCTGATGAATTAAAAAGGCACTTAAAAGTTCATAGTGGAGAAAAACCATACAAGTGATCACATTGTGACAAGAGTTTTAGTTGGTCCACACACTTGAAAACACATGAGCGAGTTCATACGGGAGAAAAACTGTACCACTGCCCTCGGTGTGAAAAGATTTTTGCACGTACCGATAGTCTAAAAAATCATCTGCTCTGTCACGCTGGAGAAAAGCCATTTAACTGCTATCAGTGTGGTAACAAGTTTATTTCTTCATTACTTTAAAAAAAACACCTGAAAGTTCATTCAGATGAGAACCCAGTCAACAATTTGATCTCACAATGATGTCACCATGAGCTCACGATTCTCATGGTGTGGTCACAATGTGTGTGTCACAGTGAGCTAAAAGTGTAACCACACAGCGCACTCACTGTGTGCTCATACTGTGGTCACAATGTGAGGTCACTGCACACTCACTGTGCGCTCATACTGTGGTCACAATGTGAGGTCACTGCACACTCACTGTGCGCTCATACTGTGGTCAATGTGAGATCACAGTACACTCACTGTGCACTCATACTGTGGTCAATGTGAGATCACAGTACACTCACTGTGCACTCATACTGTGGTCAATGTGAGATCACAGTACACTCACTGTGCACTCATACTGTGGTCAATGTGAGATCACAGTACACTCACTGTGCACTCATACTGTGGTCAATGTGAGATCACAGTACACTCACTGTGCACTCATACTGTGGTCAATGTGAGATCACAGTACACTCACTGTGCACTCATACTGTGGTCAATGTGAGATCACAGTACACTCACTGTGCACTCATACTGTGGTCAATGTGAGATCACAGTACACTCACTGTGCACTCATACTGTGGTCAATGTGAGATCAC